>PVLA01003623.1:53835-206196 GCA_004027455.1 Hydrochoerus hydrochaeris | reverse complement strand
GAACAGACTGCAGATTTCTACCTATTCTACTTTGAAATAAATTTGATAAAAATGGAAGTAAACACAAGGAAACAGTTTCACAGAGGCAGGGAAAAGGAATTATGGAGGAGCAGTGGTAATTAAATACCACAAGGAGCCACATTAGCACTTTCTCAAGAAATGTTACATCGGCACAAATTTGCAGCAAGTGAATTCACCCCAATGCTAGTTGAATTTCAATAATAGTGGAATATCAGTGAACAAAGTGGAGCCCACTAATGTACAAAAAAAAAAAAAGACATTCTATTTGTTCAAATAACATTAAGCAGACACATTCATTTCACCAGATAGTTAACAGAGGAAAATTCTGTAAACCGTTGTTGTGCAATTTCATTCATCTTGGTGTCTTGCTCTGCACCTGCCCTGGAGGTACCCCCAAAATACATGAAGAATTAATCTCATTTATCATATCTACTCTGCAATTCCTTTGGAAAGTGCAGGCAAGTTAACATAAACAGCTAATATACTACAAGTCTTCCAGGCATCAAGTTCTAATCTAAAGGCTCTAAATAGAAGACATGAAGCCCTTTTCCCAGGTACAAGCAGCCACAGTCAAAGAAATGCTCCCCAGGTCATGTTCGGCTGCTTAATGGCACTCTAGCAAAAAATCCAGATCTTACTACTTTCTACATCCAAAAGCAGTTTAGAAGGAGACCAAGCCTACAAGAAACAGTAGGTACATGTAAAAGGGACAGCTCACATTCTTCCAGCTCTGGCCAAAAAGAGAACACACACAGAGGAGCAAGGTCAAAGCAGGGACTACTTTGAAAATGTATGCTCAATTGCGAATCATCTCAAAAACATGCTAGGGCTTCAAAAAGCCAAATCTGATTATATTTAGCTCTGTGAAAATATTCCATGTTTTGTTAGTAAAAAAAAGATTTTTATCAAAGATACTACACTTGTTGGATAATCACGAAGTAGGTTTTGGTAAATAAACGAGGACTGTTATTAATAGTGTTTTTTAAAAATCTTGAAAAGATGACAGAGAGTAGTCTGTGGCAAAGGGCTGATGAATGTTCAAGCATGTTCCAGTTTAAAATCTTTACCTCTGATTCACCTTGGTGTCTCACTGTTCATCTGGACTGACCTCAAGTTAATTCCTGTTCCACAAATCACAGCTGCTTAACAGGATTTCTTTATAATACAAAATATCAAAACATTCTAATTTCAATACATATTTCACACATACCCACATATACAAATACACAGGGTCCACCAAAAATGTGTACACGCTTCAGCAGTTCGCTGTACTAAAAAATGCCTGGAATCTAACAGCCACCTTATGTCTGACACTAAGCATTTCTGATATTCCTTGTGCCTCCTGGAACCAATGAGTACCAAGATACCACTGTATTAAAAAAGCTATATGAGGATAAAGAGGTGGGCACAAGGGCTCATACCTATAATCCCAGCACTCTGAGAGGCTCAGGAAGGAGGCTGAGTTGGAGCCTGAGCCACACAGTAAGATTCCATCTCAAAAATAAAAAAAGAGCTGTCAAATCAAAAGCCATGGGTTCAGTCCCCAGTATGAGAGAGAGAGAGACAGAGACAGATGGGGGGAATATAGTATGGAGCCATTATTTCTCATGGATCTTCATGTTTCTTGCAAACACTTCACAGCCTTTGACTACTTGTATATATTATTTTGCAAACAGGGTCTCACTCTATTACCCAACTGATGTGTAAAAGAAATTTAAAAAAAAAAAAAAACAGATGCACAGATGTGTTCAGATGAAGGAGACACAATGTAGAAGGATGCACATTAGAGCAGCAGTGAGGAAGGAGCCACTCCCCAGCCAAGTAGGAGACACTGAATATTCACAGAACAAAGCACACCAACCCACATCCTGCCTGTTCATCAATGACTCTGCCCCTAACATCACAGGAAATCCTGGAGATGCCAAAATGGCCCAGAAGCCACACAGACAATAAAGTCATTCTCCCACACAGAGGCCACGGCTGTAAAGGGGAATGGAACACCAAAGCCAGCAAACATCCCTGCTGAGCTGTTTTTAATATTTGCATGTCTTTAAATACTAACCTAGAAGGGGGAAAAAAAATGAAATGTAAAAACCAACCAACTTAGCACTTACTGTATAACACAACTCTGATTAGACAACATCAAAACTATCTAAAAATAAAACAAAAACAAATCTCATATAAACAAACCATTGATAGGCTGCTGCTTTTTCTTTTGGAGAAAGAACATTGTTTGTAAATTTCCACCACCTAAAAACTGACCTGATTCAATACTGTCAGACAGTGAAAAACACTTAGGCAAGTGGCAAATAGTAAGAAAAGTCACCTCATGAACTGTGACAAAGTAGAAGATAGCACAGCAAGATTGTGAAATCTTTATAGACTAATACTTTCCACTAAGAAAAGTCTAAGCCTGAATTAGATGTCTCTGCAACGTGATTAAAATAGGTTTGTTCATTAGTTTCTCGCTCATAAAAAGATAATACTAATGAAAAATGCTGAAATTGTTAAGTCACAGTTTCTAATATTGAACATTTCCTGTGGAGCCTTAAAAACCAGGAGAGAATAAAGGAATCAGAGCATCCTACATGGACAGTCACTTTGAGAGGGGCAGGCTCAGTCTCTCCTGTCCCCTCCTGTGGCCACACCATGGGTGCCACCATCAGCTGAAATCTTTCAGGTAAGCCCCTGCTGATCAAAAGGACACGGCGTGAGTACCAAGCCTGCTGGGGACCCAGCTGAAGTTGGCCCAATGGCAGAGCTGGGGTTGGTGGGGCAGAGGCTTTAGAAAGACATAGAAGCCAATACACAGAGTGCTCGAGTTTCCTTCCAGCCTGTCCTAGACTGGCCAGGGAGCCGGGCCATGGCTGACACGGAGGTCTCTGGGTCACAGGCAGTGGCAGTACACATCAAACCCCAGTGTGAAGGCCGGCTGCGCAGAATGGCGCTGAGCACGAAGGAGGAGCAGACAGAGTGCAGCCCTGCGGGAAAGGGGTCAGCTGGGGCTGGCAGAAAGCCCACAGCCAGGACACGGGCACAGATGAAGGCACCACTGCCTGGTGCCGTGGGAGGAAGAGCAGGCAGGTGGCAGGGTGAGGCCTCCCCACAAGGTACCTCCACCCCAAAGGCTAGTACCACAGCCCTGCTCTCCTGCACACTGAGGAACAAGATTCAGGCTCTCTGATTTGTGGACAGTGGGATGGGTTTGTGAGGCTTAGCCCAGTGCTGATGAACCCATGGCCCTCACGCTGCAGCAGCGTGCAAAGCCCTCTATGTCGGTGTGCAAGCCAAGTCACCCCAGCAGCCTAACATCAATGACAGTTGTTTTTCTAAACTAAAACATCGACATTCAGGAGTAAGTGGGTCTGGGTTGCAATTTGGGCACTCGTCTCTAAAAGGTTCACCATCACTGCCTCAGCCACAGCTCCAAAATCAAATGTCTCTGAAAGCCACATCTCTCTTCCTAAGTGGCAAAAAAAAAGTACATCTGGTGGCAAAAAGCAAGCCAAAATGGACACAAGATTATTCACATTTACTTACTTGGTAAATATTCATCTAGAATACGTTCTTCCCCAGATGCCCAGGAGAGGTGACATTTTATGATACTTATTCTCTTCTTTCCAGAATCTGAACATCTCTAGATTCTAACGTCTGGCTATAGCAATTTCAGGTAAGGGGATTTTACAAGCCAACTCAGTTATTAACACAGATATTAAGAAATAAATTACATATTTATAATTGAAGTAAAATCAAAGGTGATAAATACTTAACACTCATTGCTTCTGTATTGCACCCTTACATTTTACTTATACATAAGGCTTTGCATTTATTTATGTCCTTGGCTATCTGTAAAGTAGAAATAACATAGAAGAGTGTGTGGCATTGTATAATGACCCACCTACACTCTTGGGAACATGGCACTGCCTTGGTAATAGAAGACTGTGTCGGTCAGCTTTCCACAACTGCAACAAACACCAGAGAAAACCAGCTTGGAAAGACAAAGGGTTTATTCTGGCTGATGGTTTAAGAGGTTTCAGTCCGCACTCGGCTGGTCTCACTGTCCCGGCCCTGTGGCAGCAGGCGTAGCAGGAGTGAGAGGCAGAGCAAAGCCACTACACTCATGGCTGAGAAGTCAAAGGAGGAAGAGGAAGGGCACAAGCACCACAGTCCCCTCTGGGGAGCCTTTCCAGTGGCCGGAAGACCTTCTCCTCAGCCTTATATCCTAACTTTTCCACCACTTGCAATGGCTCACACTGGGGACCCAGCCTTCCCTGTGGGTACTAGGGGTCCCTCCAGATCCAGGCTGCAGCAACCACAGGGGTGAGTCATGCCACAGAAATCGGCCCACACAGGAAGTCAGCCCCTTTGCCCACAGTGGCTAGTAAACAGCTGCCAGCACTGCAGTTTTAGGCTATTTCTCAGGGTGACTATTTAAGGTTGTTGTCTCTAGTCTGGGAATGGGGTTGTGTTGTAAAGTCAGTTGTTGAGAGCTACGTTATTTTTCCACAGAAACAATATGGCAAATAGTAGATTGCAGACTGAATCAAACAACTTATGTAAACCAAAAAAAAAAGGATATATTATGAAGTTATATCTTTATTCCTACTCTGAGGTCGTCTTCTCCTTTAGTTCCCCCATGAGTTCTCGTGCTGTAAGGGGAGGCTTAGGGGGTACTCTGGCAGACCTTGTAGGATTTGAAATGTGTGTGTGTGTGTGTGTGTGTGTGTGTGTGTTAAACCACAGGGTACTTCGGAGGATCCACCCCTTGATAAGTGTTGAGGCTGGACCTACTGTGTGCAGAGCATGTCTGCTGCCTGGGATTAGCAGCAAGTAGAGCTGATGTGCTGGGGCCTGGATGAGGGTAGCAGCCCTGTGCCTGGTGGGGCTGATGGCAGGACTCTGGGTAGGTAGCCCTGTGGGTCCCAGAGTTTTTCCTCTGGGGTTTTTGGCTCCCTGGTTCCACTTCTGAGCCATCTGTGGGATTCCAGGATTCCTCTTCTAAATAATAAGGTCCTGGGGGTTTGTCCTCACAGTTTCTAGAGAGACTGAAACTGCAGTGCCGGCAGCTGTTTACTAGCCACTGTGGGCAAAGGGGCTGACTTCCTGTGTGGGCCGATTTCTGTGGCATGCACCCTGGCAACTTTCTTCTCAAAGTATTACAGTCTAAAAATGAAGATACAGGTAAAATTTTAAAGTGAAAAACAAAATCCACCTGAAAGTTTACAAGAGTTTTTCTAACATACTGTTTTATAAGGCATTGGGAAGATTTCTTATCTATTGCCTGCAGAAAACCTCTTACCCCCATACACAGCACAATTGATATTTCACACATGGCATTTGTGTAAGAAACACAAATGCAAAGAGAACGCAAGGGCTTCCCACACCTAAGCATCTAACACCATAAATGCTTCCTTTAGAAAAATGAAAATCTAAATTTCTCTAATCTGTAATGTAAGACTCCAAAGCCATCTGTGCTGAAATATAATCTATATCCCTAACGGAACAAAAAAAACCTTCTCTCATCCTATGAACATATAAATTCTGGACCCACAGGAAACTTTTGATCTGAATCCTGAACAGAACCTGAAGCGTAAGAAGGCACAACCCTCTTACACTGATAGCAAAACCTCAGCTTCTCAGCAGAGGCAGCTCCACGTTTATGGTACACCACTGGCAGCCTGCCCCTGTGTCACACGTCAGAGCCACTGAGCAAGGCTGGTGCCTCACGGCAGCTGTTTGACAGAAGCACCACCACTCATGCACCCACGGGCAGCCCGGGAGAAGTACAGTCAGCCATCCTGCTGCACCTCACTAGAAGGAAACCCGGCTAGATTGAAAACAGTTCATCTCTACATCAGTAATTTCAAATGACTCTTAAGTGCTATGGGGATCACCACCTCCAGAAAAATAGCCTTATGGTACCTGTTAAATAAAGTAGTATGCAATGAACAAAATGAAACAAAATACAATAGAAAACATCAATGCAGACTACAAATACTAAGGCTGATTTGGAAAGGGTCTGTATCTACGCTCAGTGGGCAATTAAGTGAAATGCATTTCTTATTTCAGGTTGTGGCAGTAGTTTTCAATGAGGTGAATTTTGTACCCAGGGGGACACTGGCAATATTTGGAAACACATGTAGTTGTCCTTACTGGGAAGGGCATCATTGAAAACCAGTTGGAACAGGCCATGGAGACTACAAAACATTCAATGACGCAGAGGCCATTATGTCCCACACACCAAACAATAATCCAGCCCAAATGTCATTAGGAAGCGGATGAGAGACCATCTTACAGGAGACAGACAGAAGCTTAAAGACTACTTAACAACCCTACACTTCTCCCCACCCCGATCCTGGGGACTGGTGATTACCTAAGTAGCATCTGCTAATATTTAAAAACTAAGTAAGAATAGGTTCTCTGTGTTTCTCTGTTAAAACTTTGTTATGACCATCTTTTCCTAACTATGAAAATCATGGATGCTCAATGTGGGGAATTGTGCAACTAAACAGAATAGATCAGTTGATCACAATTTTTAAGAAGAGAGGAGGTCATCATTTGTGTAGCTTTTGCCAGAATGTGTTGAATTCATGTGATTTATACACTTTGAATAAACAATTTATCAGAATTTCTGTTTAGACTTCACAATTTTCACACCACATTAACAATGATACAATTCTAACTTCTATTATCAGAAGACAAAAAATATAAAATAACCTTAAAATGTAAACTCATACATGACAGAGAACTAGAAAGAGAATAGTAAAGGAAAGTAAAAAAATTATTTAAAAAAAAAAAAGAAAAGACAGAAGTGTGCTTCCTATTCACCATGCACGCTGGTTCAGTACATGATTCAACGCAAGCTCCTGCCTGTGACACTGAACTTCCCATGAGCCCCGTGTCTCCAGACGGCGGCACTAAGGGGGAACCAAAGACTGGCAGGAGAATGAGCACAGTTTTCCAAACTGCTAAGAAAGATCAACACCCCAACGAGACAAACTTCCAAGTTGTAAGTTAAGATTCTGTCAAAAAATTTTCAAATTACACTGATGTATTTTAGTCTTTATATTTACTAGAACTCTATGTTTGTTTAAAAGAAGTCGACATTTAAAAGAACTCTAGACAGAAAAGTAATAGGCACATAGTCACTAATGACAGATACCTCGGGGCACATGAATTATTTCAGAAGGGGCAGCCAGTATCCTAGGATGCATTTTTCCCCCTCATTTGCGTTAAGCAGAAGTTTATTAGAAGGCCAATTAATAGTCAATTTAATCACTTTGTAGAAACAGTAGTAAATTAAGTGTGTCAACATTATGTATTCATTGTCTGCCCCTGAGATGAACCAGTTGTATTCTCATCAAGAAAATTACATGAATGAAGCTTAATTCTCACACCTGACAGCGGATCACTGGCAACTCCCAGCCCTTAGGTGACACTTCCAGTTGTTTTAAACATCTGGTAGAAATGATGTCAGTAAAAGGAGCTTAGTCCCTGCAAATTTTTTTTTCATGCAGATCTTCTAAAGAGAACAGAAAACTAACCACAGTTCACAGGGTAATATTCCTTTTTAATTCAGGAGGCAGGAAGGGATCCAAACTTTAAGTGACCTTGGCCCATTAAAAACATATGCAGTGTCCATCTCCAAGGAAAGGAGCTTGTATTTAATAACTTCCATGAACATTCAGTTAATATTAAGTGCATACAGTTAAACACTATCAAAAATCTTCAAAAAACAATCTAAATTATTCTAGCCCCAAAATAATAAGGCAATTCTAGCTCTACCTCTGTTTAATAACCCTAAATAGTTCCAATATGACCACTTGTGAAAAATGGGACTACATGACAGCAAGTTTAACTATGAATAATTACAAGCTTGACCATCTTAAAGGTTAAGCACTCATATGATTTTTTACAAAAGACATAATTTCCCAGTTCATAATAACTGTTTATAATGCCCAATTCTCAAAGTATGATTGACAGCATCAGCAAAACCTAGGAATTTGGTAGAAATGCAAACATCCAGGCTCATCCCATAAATACTAAATCAGAAACTCTGAGGATCGGGCCTACACATCAGTAACATGACCTCAAGTTTGGGAAACACTGCCCTAAACTTGTAGAGATGACAAGATGAGGATGAATGGTAAGAACAATGAATAACTGGATTATATCTTCAAGTGACATCTGTGATTTATCATTTAATTCTTATAACAAGTTATGATGTAGGAATTATTATTCTCACCGACATGGGAACAACTCTGGCTTACTGACATTACCAAGCACATTATCAAGGCAGATACTGAGACAGAGTAAAGCCAAAGTCTATTCTAACACTGTCATTTCCTCACAGCTAAGGTGTGTTTCTCCTACTGGCTGCTCTCCTACTACTGAGTTCAAGCACCAAATACACTGCAAAAAATTCTAGAAATCAAAGGTGTTCTGTTGGAACAAAGTCTGTCTTCTACCACATGCACTTCAGAAACCCACAAACTGGACACACACTACAGCCTCTCAAAGAATAGGCCAGGTGCTAAGGGCCATCAGATTCCTCTTCCATCAAGTTCTATGTCAATGCTCCACCAAGAAAAGCTGAGACACAGTCCCATCTTTGAAACCTGGTCACCTGTCCCAGTATTAAATCCAGTCCACAACTGTGTCATCTCAAGCACCCAACCCAACACCTAATTAGCCAGGCAGGAGAGTGAGAATGCAGGCCCTCTCAGTGCAGGGTTTTTAACACAGTAACCCTTTCCAACTTGTGGAAATGACAGGGTTCAGGGCAGAACACCACTAGGACCACTGCCAAAGCACTCACCAACAGAAACAAGAATACCAAGAGCTATCAGGAAGAGTCTGGCTGGGGTTGGAGCTCAGTTAGAGGGTGTGCTCAGCATGTACAAGTTGCTGAGGTCTACCGCTCAAGCCAAAAGGAACCTAGCAGCACAGGTGTGGGAAGGAAAAATATTTACAATTGCTTTATTAAAAACTTGAAGAATACTCTTAAAATATACATGACGCTATCAATTAAACCACTTTACATCCACATTATTTAAAACCTATCTAGCCACTAAAAATATATCTCCATAGGACAAAGAAAGACCAAAAATATATTTATCAAAATATTAACACATAGTATGAAGTAGTGTAGATACACAAAGGGTTTATTTTCTACTTTGCAACTCATTTGTTTCTCAATTCCTTAAAATATGTTTGTTCAGGTATACAACTGTATTTACAGCAAAATAAAATAAATATAATAAAATACACGTTTTGTGCCAATGGTCGTGACCCTATGGCTCACATGCCATAGCCACCTGTTTATTATCACCGAAAGTTCTCAAATATCCACCACTATTGCCCTGTGCTTAAAACCTAGCAAATTAGCAATATACAATAAACATTACCATTAAAGTAAGATGAGTAGATGTGTTAAAATTTGAAGCTAATATTTTATGTCAGCAGTATAAATGCAGCGTATTTTAACGAAACTATTCCAAAACACTGACATACTAGTAACACACAAAAATAATCTTTTCAATTCATAGCAATTATCAATATCCATCTCCTCAACATGTTTCAGGATTCCTCTGGAAACAAAAATACAGCTTCTATTTTCACTGTAATTAACCCAGCTGGCTTTCCTCTTCTCTTTCTTACTCATTTATATAGTCAATATATTCTTAGGCCCAACACAATGAACAAGCACATTAGAATTTGAGACCACCATAGAGGAACCATGCCAGTCACACAGAAAGCAGTTATTACTGTCAGAACACACATGAAAAAGCAAAGAATTACTGGTCTGATGTCTGGTTTTCAAATGCACAAAAGCAAAAAATATTTTTCACATTTTCATCTTACCCTAAATGAATTATTTTCATAAAGTTTGGGTACCTGACAGCTGATAATAAGAACACAGTAAATTTCCTATTCCACAGTGGCTAATAAAGCTTCCCAATCTTCGTGCAGATGTATGGAACGGTTGATATTACTGAATAGTCTTTGAAAAACTTAGGGGGAGGCTCCCGTTGTCAGCCTAATCCCATTAGTAGGTCAAATCAATGAACATTAGCAATTAACAGTAATTGACAAGAAGAAATATTCAAAAGCAAAATTACTTAACTCTGGCTAGTTTCTTTATTTTCACAGTACCATTTATAAATAGAACACTGGGTGCTTCGAAGTCTGATACACAACATTTTTTTTTTACAATACATTTTAAACATAGAATAAATAATCCACCAGAATCATGCCACATCATTTTTCCCTTTAGGAAGAGATTATAAATGTTACATATAGCATGTGTTTAAATATTTATGACTAGAGATAATCACAGCACACACATAAAAAATAGGCATCATTGCCAAGAATTTGTCCAGAGATATATTACATTGACATGAGCAGCTTTTATGCTCAGTAGGGAAAATCACATTTTTAGTTCATAACCTTACATAGAAATAATAATCAAAGATTGGGGGAAGGAATGGCAAGCCCTCGAGTGAACTCCCGGCCAGACAGATTATTCTGAGATCTTCCCTCTTTTTCAAATGGCACAACCTGACATCTACTGCTTAGGTGACAACTCATATTAAAAACACTGATGGATGATCACTGAAGAAATGCATTGTACAGATTCAAGGCACACATTTTGGGCAATGACCATGCTTAAAAATGGCTAATTAACAGGAAGATTCAGACCATTGGTTCTTATAACCACTGAAAAATGAGCCTATATTATGATTGCTTAACACACAAAAATCTCCCATGACTTCTCACAAAGCCAACCTGAGTCACACAAGGGCTGGCACCCTCGGGCAGCTCCATGTCTGATGATCGACACACAATCCTGCCATCTCATTTTTGAGGTCACATTATTACCCTGACTGTGCTTTAAAAGTCATTTACAACAATAACATTTATTCATCTTAGAAACTGAGGTTTGCAAATGTCATGGGCAGACTTTTTTATGTGTCTATCTCATTTGCCACCAAAGTTTCCTCAAAACCACAGCCACTCCAGGCAGGTGGGTTCTAAATGTCTTCCTCAATGACTGTGCCATTCTCTCTGTTCCAAAATGAATAGCAGGAGCTAACAAGAGAGCCACTATTGGGGCAGCTTTACTTCTGTGACACTGAGCAAAAATGTCAGCCAGATGTCCTACGAGTCTATGGTCTCTATCACACCCAAACCTGTTTGCTCGCAAAGCAGTCAACTTTGAGTTACTAGAAGGGGAACTATCCATGCACACTGTTCTTAAACCTCCATTCAGTGTGGTTCTACTAACCAGAGAGAGCCAGGCACCTCCACAAAGGGAGAGAACAGAACTGCAGCCTGCTAGTGCCCCACAACCGGAGGCTGATACTCTCCAGCAACGAAAAACTGGCCCAATATTTTGTTCCAGAATTGTGAGATCTTTTAAATTCCAATACTTGGGGAACTCCTTGCAGCTGAGAAATCTAACCAGGAGTGCTACTGGGATATGGATAACTGTTTTGACAGAACTTGCATAGCTTCCTATTGGACCTGAAAACAGCCTAATTTAAACAGATATCAAACTCTAAATAATTTTCTTCTCAGAAAGTGGCAGACTTTATGGCATATCTCAGAGTCCAAAGTCAAATATTATCAAAAGAACTGGGGATCCCTAGAAAATGTGAGGTCCTGAGTTCAATTCCTGCTACCAAAAATAAATAAATACATAAATAAACAACATTCTCCTTCACCCCCGACTTGAGCTCAAGGTCTTGCTCATGCTGGGCAAGCACTCTCACACTGAGCTACATCTCAGCCCTTTTTATTTATTTTTTTTAATTTTGACATAGGACCTCACTAAGTTGCCCAGGCTAAGTTTGAACTTGTGATCCTTGAACCTCTGCCTTCTATGTATTTGGCCTTACCACAGCCACCAGCATGTTCTCCTATCCACAGCACTGCAAAACTGGGAAAACTCTCTCCCCTTCTCTCCTACAAAATAGCTCACAAACTTCAATGTAAGGAAAGGAAATTGTAAGACAGGATTCTTTTTGCTGCTTCAGCTGGGATTCTGCTTGAGGTAGAAAGCCAGCCAACCCTTTATCTGCCCCTGCAGTTTTACCTCTTCACCACAATGATTATCATTTTAACAACATTTATAATAGCTTGTGCTAAACTTACACACTGAGTTAGAGGGGTTTGTCATTATTTTTTAAACTATCATCCTAACTATCCTTGAATAGGAAAAAAACACACTGAAATTATATTTCAAAAAATAAAATCACTGTGTCTATCTTTTGATGAGGCATGCTCTTTCTTATTCTTGCTCGCTCACTTATTTATTCATTTTTGGCCTTTTTCAGATAGGGTTTCACTGTGCAATTCAGGCTGGCTTTGCCTCACTTTGCAGCCCAGGGTGGTTTCAGATTGGAAGCAATGCTCCTGCTCAAGCCGAGCGCTGGGATTACAGGTGTGCACCACCACGCCCATCTCTCTGTTCTCTGACGTTTCTGTCAGAACCAGCTCCCCATCCTGGTTCCCAGTGCTCCAGTTGAAACCCAGGGTCTTGTGCACACTAGCAAGTACTCCACCACTGAGCCACACCCCCAGGCCTGTAAGAGGTTCTTACAGAGACTACACAGCACACTTTCGCTTCTCCTGGATGACCATGTCTAGGCAGTTCAAGGAGCTGGTCCCACAGCTCACTCCATTCAGTGAGACCCACACTGCCTTCCACTCCTGCTGGCATTAACCTTGTAACGAAGTGAAGGCTTGCTGGACCAACAAGGTACAAAGAAAATCTCAGGAAGTGGTGTGAAATTACTCATGGGTCATCTCTGATAATTTCAACAGACAGCTGAAGGACCCGCATGTGCTAAGTAGAGCAGGATGCATGTACATCAGCACATACCACACCGAGCATGGCCAAGTGTTCCCCACCTTTCATGGACTGACACCAAAGCAACACTAAAAAAACATTACAGTGAAATATAAATTTTAAGGAAATCGAGTTCACAGAAGCTTAACAAAAACAAATGTTTCTCCCTCCAGGCTCATGTTATTTTACAGTCTCTCCATATTTGGAGATAACTAGGATTTTCTTGCAACTCAGGAAAAAAAAAAAAGAGAAACCTTTGTTATGCTCTTTTAACTATTATTTAAAAATAAAACAGTAGGAATATGATATTGAAAGGTTGCATTTCAAGAGCAAGAATGTTTTTCATAATTTAAATAATCTATGCATTTTTTACCTATTCATTATTCTTAGACATTTCTGCACAACATCTAAAACACCACACAGACAGCAGATCATATGACACTTGCCCTTCATTTCAGAAACTAAACAAGAGTGGCACTTATGCATGTCAATTTTATACCATACATAGTAGGGAAATGGTCTCGTGTTTACCTAGCTCTCCTGAGCCCCAGCTATAGAAATGTTAGAAATGATTATGTGCTTCAAAACACATGCAAAACAGTGACCCAGAATCAAACAAAATTGTAAATGAAAACCCCATACAAATTATATGACCCTTTGTGTCACTATAAATACTTGGATAGGAAGTTTCACAGTCAGAAAACTCTGCATATGTGCATGTCAAGGAGAGCAAGAGGGACATGCAGCTGTTCTGTGGACAGAGACGGCTGGTCTGGCTCCTGCAGGAAGCACAGAGGGATGATAGGAGGTGTGGCCACAAACATGGGGAGCCCCCTCCCTCCCATGGAACTTCTAGGGACTCAAAAAGTGACACCCCACGCAACAGCACTCGGCATGTAGACAGCTCTAGCAATGTACACTGCATGGGCATCAGAAGCAAAGTCTCTTTCTGACCTCCTGCTCCCCTTGGTCCCCAACAATAGGCCAGAGAAACTAGAATTTCTCTCCCCAGTGCCGGTCAGACCAAACCTACACCCAAAAATGTTCCTTTAACCTTCCCTTTCTTTTCTGTCCAGGAGCTAGCCATAAAAACAATTCTCAGACATGAGACATAAGACTCTCACTCTTAAAGGAGACCTGCCCTATATCCAGGAGGAAGGAACAACACACAAAGACCAGGGAAACCTGGATAGACAACTGAGCTTCCCTCTCCATCTTCTGCCATTTCCTTCCAAAAGGGTCTTGTGTCATATAAGAGCTTGACAAGCTAAATCTAACTGGGCCTAAAGATTCAAATGGAGCCTGACAGGGTTAGGGTTAGGGTTAGGGTTAGGGTTAGGGTTAGGGTTAGGGTTAGGGTTAGGGTTAGGGTTAGGGTTCCCTGGCTGAATGTGGGGGTCACACATAAACTGGGTCCCCTGAAGACCACAAACTGAGCTTAAGCCCCTAGGCACATTGTTGTTCCTGCCCCAAAGATGAATGACCCCAACAGAAAGTCCCATTAACCTGGACCTGCCAATGAACTGGTTCCTACAGCCTTATGTAAATATAGACCAATCAGGAACAGGCATGGCTGTTTCACTCATTACATAAAACTGACCAATCAGGATTGAGCACTCTCAGGACTGGCATGGGAACCATAGTGGGAACTCCATAGAAGCCACGCCCTTCTCCTTCTTCAATCTGAGTGCATGTCTGCTTTGAACTATAGGCTGAATCTTCCAGCTTTGCTTTTTTTTTTTTTTTTTTTTTTTAAAGAAAGCCTCTTCTTTTTTTCTTTTTTTGTTGGGGAGGAGCTTCCTGGAGAATTGTATTGACAAAGTGCTGTAGCTATATGTAGGGAAAGACCAATCCAGTCTGCTCCCATGAGGCCCACAACACTGAGTCCAGGCCACCACAGGCCACCAGGATGAGCTGGCATATTATGAAGACACAGCTCTTCTAGAACATCTGTGTGACGGTCCAGTTTCACCATCCCTTCAATGTGTGTTTTGAATCTGCCACAAAAAGAGCTAGATAAGCTTGAGGGGCAGAAAAAATAGAACCGGATACATCCAAAACTATGTTTTAGGCAGAAGTGTTTCTGAAAACAGATAATCCCATTTCAGACTCAAGTGTTTCAAAAACAAAATCACACTTCGAAGAAAATATTCCAATAATCAAATAAATATCAGTTTGCTTTTCAGGAGTCAAGAACTTTAATTATGGGCCATGAAAGATTTTTAGTTTTAAGGGTTTATTCACAGAGGGGCTAAAAAGCTTTTAAACTATTAAAGTAACTAACAAAGTATAAGAGTAAAACCTATTAAAACAATGTCGGTGCTGACTTAAAGTGACTACACCCTCAGAAAAACCAGACACTTTCAAGTCTCACGCTTCACATAACAGTGCTATATAATACAGCAAACAGCTGAATGGTGTGACTGCTTTAGAATGGTTTGAAGCCATCCTTGGTGACATCCTACAGAGGATTCAGGACAGCGGCGGCCAATCAGCATCCATCGACTCAGCCCAGGAAATGGTCTCGGACATTTCAGTCCTTAGCAGCTATAGGAATAATAAGACCTTGCTGCAGCAATTGCCAAGCAAGATCCCTGAGTCAGAACCATGTCTTCCTTCAGCTCGTTAGAAAAGGAGGCTTTGGCTCCAGCCCACTGAATTTGAGTGCTCAGAACAGGACAAGGAAAATGTCCTGGGAAATAAATGCTCTGCATTTAATAGAGAAAATAAGGCCTTTGAAAGTCTTTCAGTCACAGCAGAATTAGCACAACCCAGTGGAAGAGAAACTGTCAAGATGATGTGGATACACAGCAAGTTCACGGTGAGACGCAGGTTGGGGACTGCACACTGGGAGGAGGTGGAGGGCCCTGCTCAGCAGAGCCCCCGATGCAGGGCAATGCACAGGTAAGATGGAGTCAGCAAATCACAGTCAAAGAAAATCTAAGACAAAGACAAAAGTATGAGGCAAATGCAAGCATGAAATATAAAAGCTTATATTAATCAAATATTGGAATTTTTTTTTCTTTTGAGATAGGGTCTCACTATGTAGTTCAGGCTGGCCTTGAACTCATCATGCAGCCCAGTCTGGCCTCGAACTTGAAGTTTTGCTTTGTTTTGTTTTAACCTACTGGACCCACATGAGCTGCAGCATCTTTGTTCAAAAGAACACCGAGACCCTCACTATAACAGTACTAAAGCAGGCACCGTCCAATTCTGCTGGGGCAGACCCAGGAGCTGGCATCCCGAGGCTCTGGTAAGGTAGACAATAAAACTGCCTACTGCTGTTTTATGTATTTTACTGCTAGACTAGTGATGCATTTAAGACACAAATGCCTGCAATTCCAGGCCAGCATACAAAAATTTATTGTGGATGTGCTTTAAGTTAATGTTGATTCCGACAGTTTACCATCCATCAGCTATTCTAGGACCAATTAGCACCTCAAAAATTGTATGTAAATATTTGAAAAACATGTTAGCAATTAAAGGGAGGAAATATTCCACATTAAAATCAGGAAGAGACTTTAGGTTAAATGCTAAAAGGTAGCTGCTTTCTCAAAACATCAAGCTTTCACAGCATAACACAAAATAGTGCATGCACTCTGAAATAAAAACACAACATGGAGATCCTATTTAAAATTCAGTAAATACCAGTTATTATTTACTGTTTTCAAAGCTAATAGGTCCTCTAATTGAATATAAGAGGTTTTAACCTTGGTGTATCATTAACTTATACTCCATATTACTAATGAAGTGTTGACAGACACTTTCAGTGTAGTAGGAATGAAGAAGGTTCTCAATTCTGTGTACAAAATTTTAATGATTGCCTTTTCCAGACAACAGGAAAAGTCAGTCTCTGACAAATGGCTTAAAAGCAAGTTTTACTCTCAAGGAACCTAAAGGACAGACAAGAACATATAACTTGACTTTCTCAGAAAAACAACTTATGGCTACAAGCAAACTAATGTAAATTGAAAGAAATTTAATGTAACAAGATACAATTAAGAGCAATCACAACACAACAACCTTTCATTAAGAATCAGAATCCAGCACTCCTGGGGCCCTGTTTTGTAAATCACTGATCTTCAAAGTGGAATACAAATTATTCATAAAAGAAATTGATACAGTTTTATTAAAATAGTAATATCTCTTCACAATGTGAAAAGAAGCCATTATTTATTCCTGGAGAGAAGTCTACAAAACTGACCATAAGATATTTAAACTGCTACCTGGACCTAAGCTGGGCCAGTGAGATTCTCTCTGCAGTGAACCTTGATAGTGGTCCTGGCTAAGCAAATATAAGGAAAATACTTCAATGTGAGACAAATGGTAACGCCAAAACACAGAAGTGAAGAAACTCTGGGGAAAGAAGCATGAAGCGGAAGAACTGAGAAGGTACTTCCAGAGTTTGTGGTGAGCTTCCTTCTCATTTCCATTCACTTCCTGCGCTGGGTGAGGTTACGAAGAACCCCACAATACCATTACCGCAATGCTTTCCTTTGGTACTGAAGCTAAACTGATTTGGCCTTTGTGACAAGTAACATCGAGAAACAACTGAATACAACTCTAACCTGTGTGCAGCAAGGTTTTAATATGCTGCCTCTCCAATGCCTTAGGAGAATGGAATTAACAAACCTGGAGTATTTATTATTTGTCCTGTCCATGTCTGCTCCAATTGTGAACTTACAATCATGAGCCTATACAGATGTTTTGCTTCTCCTATTCCACAGTTCTTCACTCTACTAAGTTTGAGGTCCTAAATATCTAAAAAGGATACACCTAGCCAGGCATGGTGGTACTCACCTGTAATCCAGCACTCTGGGATCCTAAGTTCAAGTCCAGCCTGGGTAACTTAGCAAGATCCTAAATAAAAAAGAACTGAGGGTGTAGTTTGGTGCAAAAGCCCTGCATTCAATCTGAGTGAGAGACAGACAGACAGAGAGATAGAGAATGAGAGAGAGAGAGAGAGAGAGACAGAGACAGATAGACAGGCCAGGATACGGACTGAGTGATTCCTGGTCCACAGGCTGTATATACTCTCAGATAAAATCTTTCTGGATACATTCCCAAGCCAGACCAGGGGTACTCTCTAAAGTTCTTCGCACGCTCATGAGTGGTAAAGGAAGGTGTAGTTGTTGATTACATAGAAGGGTTTTTGCCAGACAGCCTCAACTCTAGGGATTCCTTTACAGGCAAGAACTACAAAGTTAACTATCATAATTGTTTGGCTATCTATGATCATGGTTAAAATACCCATTGTTCTTCTGAACTTATGTCTTCCAGTATGAAATCACACACAATGTGCAGATGAGTTCCAGCTCCTTCCGGATCGACCTTCAACTGCGAAATCTGAAAACACGAAGGTAAGCCACTCCAAAGAGCATGCCACTGCCTCAGCTTCCATTGCACACTGTTGCCCTAATCCCAAACAGATTCACTTAGTGTATTCTATTTACACCGAACCGAGTATTAGTTTTGCAAATGCATAATGCTTACTTTTCTTTCATCTCATCTCACTGCTGAGCTACACAAGCCCACGTGCTGCCTTTAAACTCATACAGTGGCCATTTTTTCTGCCTGGGACACTCAGAACTGAAAGCCTAGTTTTCTTCCCCAAAATCCTAAAAGCACTTCTTTCTAAGTTTTTAAGGACCTTTGACAAAACATTCTCCCTTTTTTTTTCCACGCTTCTCTATATCACAAGTACCATCATACTGTATTTTAGTTAACCACACACATATCTTTCAAAAGCTTGATTTGACTGAATTGATCTAATAGCACAAGTAGTGTTTTTCATTGATTTAGGATTTTTCAAAAGGCTCAGTGGTTAACTGACAGAAAATTGTTATGATTTTTCTAAAACCCAACCCTTAAATGGAATGTCTTTAACTGTTAAGCACCTAGAATTACTCATGCACATTTAAGCAAGGATCATGAACAAACGCTGGGGAAGTAGCCAAAGATGCTTTATTTTTAAAAGCCAAATTCTATTTTACATGGTAAGCCTTAGGCTTTTCCCAACCTATTCTAAAAGAAAACTCAAACACTGAGACAAGAATTCTCCTTGAGTTGCATTAGTTGGAAGCCAGCATGGACACAGACCAACAAAAGAGAACACACGACAGCCACCTTTTAATGCTACGGAGAATCAAGTTCTTCAGTGAATGCTGACTCTTAGTGTCACACTTTCCTCTGTAAATCACTATCCCCTGCTTAATAAAGAATTACTCAAAAGGAGAGAAAGGAAAACTGATAAAGTTACAGATACTGCAGATCGTAGTCGTAACTAAAGTATCTTTATATATGTTAATTCCCATTCCAGTGTTAAAGAGTTTAGAGGGTTGCTCTATGTGAAGGACATAGTTATAAAAAAAGGACATGAGCCCAGTACTCAGTTCAATTTTAAGTCTTTTTTCTTTTAAGACAACAGTATTAAATAAAATATGAACACGTTTTTGTGAGCTATAAAGGACAGCTAGGGGAATCAGTGTCAGCACCTCATTTTGATGTGCTGAGGTATTTGGAACTAACTCAGCATTTCCACACAAAGAACAGAATTCTACTTCAAATTATTCAGTGTTTTCCCTCTGGGCATGCACTCGGGTGAGGACTCCTTCACTATTGCGGAAAGGTTTTAACCTTACTTTTTATCAATCTTATATATTTAATTATTTATTTTGTGCTGGGGATTGAACCCAGGCCCTTGCACATGCTAAGCACATGCTCTATCATAATATACCACAAGCTTTGGGTAACATTTTAAAGGGGAAAAAAATCCCAGTGGTAAAATGACAGGTGGTATTATTTGCTTAACATTTAGCATGCAAAAGCTGAGTCTGAATTCTGACAGGTCAGGAAGAATGTGACAAGAAATATTATTTTGCTTTCACCAAATGTTTGTTGCAAATTATATCCTGCCTTTAGTAATAGGCACCTAAGGTGTAAGGAACAAAGAAAACAAGAAATCTGAAGTTGTTTGAAATTGCTTTATAACTACCCTGAACCTTTTTGTACTCTAGCAGTTAACTTACCCTAAGCCTGTTACACAATCATAATGATAAAGGTGAAAAGATGAGGATCTTATCTTACTAAAGGGTTATCAGTTGCTTTCAATTTTTCCTCTCAGCCACAAATCACTATTTGCTTTGTCAATCTCAGTTCCCATTTATCCTTATACAAGACAGTATTTATTACAACTGGGTATAGAATGAGGTACTATTTAGATATACAATGTCCCCCTCAAGGTCCACGTGTTCAAGTCCTGGTTCTCAGGTCCATCTGGAAGGTGACAGGAAGTGGGGCCTGATGCAGGTCTTCAAGTCACGGCAGTGAACACTCAGAGATGACTTGTGGGTCACCTCACTCCTTCCCTTTTGCACTTCTCAGCCATGAGGTGATCAGCTCACTCTACCATACACTCCCACCATGATGTGCTGCCCCAGTGCAGGTCCAAAGCAATGAGGTCAATTAGTCGTGGACTAGAACCACTGGAACCAGGAGCCAAAATAGATCTTTTCTTTTAATATGTTGATTATTGCAGGTATTTGTTTTAAAGACAACTAACTAACATGGTTTGGGAGCAAGATTAAAATGGCATTTCCCACATCTGACATCTTAGTAATCAATGGAGCACACCTACAATTCTCAACTGGGGTCCACCTAGAACAGGCACTGAGATGCTCATACCCCTCACAGCGTGGGAAGCACTGAGCTCGCATTAATCTATGTTCTATGGGTACACTTGAATCATCTGTCTTTCAGCTTTTATGCTGAAATTTCAAGGGAGAATTCATATTTCAACTTTTAAAGTCTATGTTCTATAAATATCAGAACTATTTTTTAGCCAAGTGAAACATTTTCAACCAACAGAAACATCATTACCTCCTGGAAGGAGGAGGAACAGCAAAGAGAGGAACATGATCTTCCTAAACTACTAAAACTAATCATTTTTATATAACTTGAAGAAAAAATAATCTATTTGTTGTAAATCCATGAACACCATATAATTCAATCCTATCCCAGCCAAAACATGACAATTCTTCATTCTTTTAAATCCAACTATACTTTGTCATCATTCTTGTAGTTACTCTGATTATAAAGGTAATAATATTTTAAGTGCAGACATAAAGAACTTATTTCTAGTTTAACATCTTGAAAATTACCATTTAAAATGTATGTCTTAGAATGAGTTAATGAAGCCATAGAGCTAAAAGTAAGCACTTAAATATCAATATAGAAGATCTAATGAAGCATTTCACAAATCCTACATTCCATTTATATTTAATAAGAGTTAATTCATTAGGAAAAATGTTAGTAATACGACAACATGGAACACTGTGTGGTATATTAAATCTCTTAATATTTTCAAAAATAACTAAGGCATAACAGTGATGCAATATTACAAGGCTAAGAGGATCATCTAATATCATAGTACTTAATGGAAATGAGAAATTTCCTGATATAATGCAAAGAGCCTGACTTTGGAGCATCATATCTATCAATAATTATGCTTATTCTATCACCTTGGTCTATTGGCTCTCTCCATGCATGAAATGAAGTTAATAATTTCCTCCTCATAGAGTTTTTACAACTACAGTGTGTGTGTGTAATTTTACATAAAAAATTTTTGTTTTATAAAGTATCAACCTATCTCCCAGTATGTAGGTGTAAATACCCAAATGTTAGCATTTTATCATAAGTAAATGTTAATAAATATTAATCTGCAGAAATATAAATGATACAACGGATGATGTCAGTTAACTCAGTATCCATTCTACCTTCTGTCTCCCTAACAGAATTCCAATTTTCTTTAGGGATCTACTTGGCATTGCTTGACCAAAGGGCTTATTACATTCCACTCTCAGTGTTTACTATGCAACAGACTCATTCCTGGCCTACAAGGCAAAATCCTCTGAGGGCTAAACATGTGATATGCGCTTATGTGACTCCAGTGACTCAGAAGAGATGACAAAGAGGAGGGCGAGACAGACTTTGATGACATTGCTGAGTTTCATAACTACCCCAACCTCAGGGGCACCCACTTGTTTCTGAATTTCCTTCATGTGAATTTTCTCTTACTTGCATACAGATTGATTGGACCTTTCAGAAATTCCTGTTTTGTAAGAATAGAAAAACATATCTCATTACCTCAGTCTATATTTGCTTTCAGTGTGTTTCTGGAATAAAATAACCAACACTTCTCAAAAATTCACTGAATTCACTTAATTTTTACCGCATCTTTACAAGGCAGGTAGCATCTCTTCATTTTTAAAACGGTGACACCTGAGTCCCAGTGACCCCAGCAACACCAAGTCACTTCCCAAATGCACAGAACTATTCAGTCGCAAAGCCTCCATTAAGCTGGGGCAGCCCATGTCTCAAGCCCACAATCACAACATTAAACAATACTATCTAGCAATGAATAGCAGTAAAATAAGTTTAGGCCATCAGTGATATTAATTGCCAGGCAAAAACCTAAGATAATTTATTGTCCAATTATAGCCAATTATGAGAGCCAGTTTAATTACATCAACGCAATTCTTCATCTGGTCACTACTGAAGACCATATGGCCAGATAAAATGCATAATACTAAACAAATTAAGGACACTTAACTCAATAAACAATTTGTTCTTTAACAATTTTATGCCTTAGGTCATTGATTTCCAATTCTTCAAATCTGAGTGCTTAAAAAAGTGATTTTATAGGACCATCAGCTTTTGTTTTGTGTTGTTTACATAGAGGAGAGGTGAGAGCTTGCTTCAAAAGTTTTGAACTGTGGTGATAACTGGCTTTTCCTAATTTGCCCCAGTCCCTAAATTCAAGAAAGAATAAGCTGATAGGAGGCTGAGGCAGGAGGATTATCCTGAGTTCGAGACCAGCCGGGGTACAAAGTGAGCTCAAGACCAGCCTGAACTTCATAGTGAGACCCTGTCTCAGACAGACAGACAGACAGACAGACAGACACAGACACACACACACACACAGAACAATGAAAATTGTGATTCAGTTATTTTTCAGTATTAGCAAAGAACTCATGGTCATGATGTCTCCATAATTAAATACAGCCCAATGAATTGATTGTTAACAGTTTGGCTTAACACAGGCTTCAGATCTTGGGGTTACCCTGATGACCCTGTACCTCACTATGTGGCAAAGTCCACAATTACTTGTGGAGGAGCTGGGGCTTAACCAACCACATTCTGTAGTAGAGCAAGGAAAGCTGTTAGGCCCTATTAACCAACACAATGCATACCAAAATACTCTGTTTTGCAAAAGCCCTGAACTATATGCCCCCCCACCCCAGAAGTGACAATCATGTGACGTGCAAACAAGAAGCACCTCCATAAGTCATTTCCATAAAGGTCACTAAAAGCACCCGACACTAGGAAAGACGTGCATTCCTTCCAGGGCTTAACCTTACATGAAAACACAGGGTTTTTTTTACTAATTAATAAAACATTAAAACCCTTTTGAACTAGATCGCAGTAGTGACTTGGTCCTTTCTGACCTCCAAGTGCAAAGAGGCGCTGCGAGGAAAGCCAAGTGGATGCTGGAGAAGTAATGAGGATGGGTGAGCTAAGCACATCACCCAGGAAGCGCAACGAAAACATCTCACCCAAAATGATACAGCGGTACACAGCAAACATGATGAAACATTACCTGGGTATCAGTGCCCAAAACAGCACAGCTTAGCTGTAAGTTGTGAGTTTTTCTTACCTGCATATACCTGAAAGACATGTTCTTTTGTTTTACAAAACATAACACAGTAGCATCCTAGGATTGTGTACCTAGATAACTAACAAATCATCAACGTGTCCTCAGAGCTGTCCCCATCCATTCTGGGAGCAGGCAGGGGCTACTAAAGCCAGCACTACTTTAAGAGGACAAAGTATCTTAGCTATGTTTGGAATGTACTATTTTGCAAGGTGAAAACAAGAAAACATTTCTAAAACTGTGTAGATACTTTCAGGATTTTTTTTAAATTTATATTTTGAGAAACAGTTTAACCTCTCTATATATAGTCACTTCCTCTATAAAGACCTAGACATAAAGAGTAATATTGACTAGTTTAACAAGATTACTACACAGGAAACTATTAACAGGAGGAAATGCAATTTATAGCTGTTAGTAGAGTGCAGCACTCAAAGAAACACGACGTTAATGAGATTTTATTGAGATCCAACCTTTCCTGACACAATCATTAGGTAATACGCAGTGGAAAAAAGAGATATTCAATGGAGTGTTGATATCAATGCTTCTAACATATTTCTATTATACTGAGAATTGCATTAGTATATCTTCCAAAAACAAAAGACTAACCCATTATGCATTTTAAAAAGTCAACAAAGATACTCATTTCAAAAATAATGATGAAGAGCTAAGAAGTGCTCAAATTAAAATATTAAATATGTATACAGGTAAAGGTTTGTTTGAGTATAAGGTGTATTATCAATATTATGAAAATTTAGATGGCCAAGTCACTTCTGAATAAGAATCTTCAGAAAAACTGCATCTTGGATAGCATCTTCTTTTTACACTGGATGACTTAACCTTAAACAATTGATCTCTTCAGAATTTCAACCACTCTCATGTTCAAGTAACAAATAGAGCATTTTTTTACAAATCCTTAGTTAACACAAGGACAAAGAGATACAAACATCAGTTATGCAGTTGGGCAGTGTAATCTAATTTAAAAATTTTCAGTGGCTTTTAAAGTAGTAATGGCTTTATTCATTTAAACAATAAGATAAAAATACGAAGACCAGAAACCAGCAACTACAGCTGGACATTAAGAAATCACCATTTTACTAAGAAGCCTTGTACGATGCATCTGACATTAACTCGTTCAAATTTATGCCCCAGCCATCTGTCCTCTAAATCATGTGATATGTGTAATTATCATGGGATCTGGTTACCAAGCACCATCAGTTTACTACAAGGCACACATTACAGAGTTCTACATCTAGCAAGTTATAATCAAGTTTCACCCACTGGAGAACTACTGATAGCTGGATGGAGGAGGAACACCAACTGTCTCCCCTCAGGGTGCAGTTCTATTCCTGTGGGGTAATCCAAACACCTACTCTCCATCCCTCCCTGCCAGGGCCCATATAAACACCCCGAGCAGCACTCAAGCCCTTTATCTGTGGTTTGTGGTGAGTAGAGGCGACACTGTAGCAACTGCCTTCCAAAGACACATTTTACGGGAAAATCCTTGACCAAAAGAGATTACTATTTGCAATGAAGTTATTACAAATGTGAATAATATTCATCTCCATGAAGATCATACATTTACATCCAACCAATCTTGTAGGAATATTTCCTTTTCGTGTTAGCTAAAGAGGAAAAGGTTGGCTCACAGATTTGGAAATCTCAGTCCATGGCCAGGATGAGCCATTTAGCTTTTGGGCCTTTGGCAAGGCAGAATGTCATGGCAGGAAGTGTGGCAAAGCACAGTGATCACTCCGTGGCAACTGGGAAGCAAAAGTCTTGGAAAAGAGGCTCAGGTCCTGACAGACCCCTCGACCTAACTTCCACCCCGCTCTTAAAGGTTCTACCACCATGCGCTGGGGACAAGCTTTAACGTGTGGGCCTTTGGAGGAACACACCCGATTTAAACAGAAGGGCCAATACTAACAAAGGATTATTCATGATTTTAAATAGTCTGTATTTATCAAACCTTGGGTGTACGTGTCAAACTTGTTCATTTTCAATGTGTCTAAAAATAGAAAATGAGTCTGCTTGAAAACTACACGCTCTAAAAAACCCACAAGTCATTTATGTAACTTTACAGAAATAAAAAAGTAAAAATCATACAGATTGTATCTTTGAAAAAACTAGAGATTCCTTTCACTTGCAAGAATATTAGAACTCTGTGATTTGCATGGCGCCCTGCAGCTCAGGGCTGGCAGCCAGTGGGGTGACCCACTCCATTCTTCTCAGAAGCAGCAGTTTGGAGACCATGGAGTCCAACCGGCAATGGCTAGCACCTGCTGCAGCACGCACTCGCTGCCGGCATCAGACAAACCTCTCTTCGATACCCTGGGCTGTAAAAGAAAACCCTCCAATGTCAATGGTCCAATTCCTTACCCTCACTTTTTTCTAACTATTAAAGGTGAAATACTTCAACTACTACAGACTTAATTACATTTATAGTGTAAATTATTAGGTCCAAATAAAAATGTTAATGAAACCATCTCAAAACAAAGAGAAACTAAGGAGGGTATATATGTTCTGACCTAAATTCATCACAGTTTGCATAGTCTTCTCCATACTTACACACAGGCACACATACACATGTATACAGGGGGCAGGGTTTGACCCCAGGGTTTGCACGGGTTAGCACATGTCCTACCACTGCGCTATACCATCAGCCTCTAAAAATACTTTTACTGCCCAATGTAAAGTATTTTATAGAGTATAATGTAAGGGGAAACTATTTCACATCAGAAGAAAAATCACTGTAAAGCTCTTCTGAATATTCAAAAGTAGTAATACAATATTAGCCACATGCAAAACAAGAAAATGTATTTGATTAAGATTTAATCATCAGCATATGGAAACTGCAGAGAAATACAAAATTATTCTATAGAATAGCAGCAGCCCTGGGAAGAGCTGATCTTATTACAAGAAAATTTATACAGGATGTCTAATTTGGCTTTGATTTTAAAATATTTTTAAATTACAAGAGAAATTATTCACAAAATAAATTTGGCATGCTTAAATATAATACTATGTCTTAAGTGACAGTATTTTTTTGAAGAAGCATCAGCATGACTAAATGTAACCAAAACTTCTAGAAAAATTCTATTTCCAGAAACAGTGAGGACACTCAGGTCACCTGAGGGTGGGTAAATGAGGAGAAAATGACCACGACTTAAGCAAGCTTTCCTTCTCACTTGGGCAACTAGAAACAACAGGTTACATCATAAATATTTCCTAGTTCATTACTCACTACTTTATATAGAGAGAAAATAAAAACAGGAATAAGACTTTCCAGTGCTACTAATAGTTGTTTTTTTTTTAATTTCCCTCAAGCAGAGACAAATAATAGGCTCAGAAGAAATTTTCTGAAAATAGAAAAACAGAAGTATATGGTCCTAGAATAGAATTTCCCATTTTGAATTTTAAAAGTTATTTTTTTCTCCTAGTTATGGCCCAAATACTCAAAAGTATATTCCAATTCATACCTGCTGTTTATTTTACAAACATAATAAATATGTTGGCCTACAACAGTGCTTAGCAATATCTGTCTTCTTAGTAGTAAGTGAGTATAAAAACTAGTTGGGAACATCAAGATGGTTTTCATTTCAAAATCTCAAGGGTCATGTTTGTTTGTTTGTTTGTTTGTTTGAGACAGGGTCTCGCTATGTAGCCCAGGCTGACCTCAAAACTCACAGGATCCTCCTGCCCCAGCCTCCCAAGTGTTGGGATTACAGGCATGCACCACCACATCCAGCCCTCAAGAGGTAATTATTAAACCCCAAATCATGGAAATCAACACTAAGGTACAATCACAAATGCATAAATATGAGTTAAATTTTGCACTTCTCTTTGGGTACTAAGATGCTCAGTTTTAAGAATCTATGAAGGGTAACAACACAAACTGGGTTTTTCACGGGTTTTTAATCTAATGCCACAGGGAGCCGAGAAGGCCACAAGCCCAGCCTTGTACGAAGGAGCCTGTTCCCCTGTGGGTCAGAGTGGAGCTCAGACACCTGACCATCCTGACACTGAGCTCTCCACAGGGCTCTCATCTCTGTGAGCTATACCCGCCCACATTACCGCATCAGAAAGGAAGATGTACAAGACTGTGAAACAAAGCAAAAGAATACACAGGCACGTACAGTCACTGCCAGATATCACCATGTCAGTAACTTCTAGAAAAAAACGCTAGTAGCCATGTGCGACCCACTTTACCCCTTTACAAATAAAGAGGAGCTATCTTGGATCATGTGTAAAATATGTACTATAGTTAAGGTGTATAATTCCTTTTGCTTTTTATGTATTTTAACATTTTTTTTAAACGAAGCTGGGTATGGTGACACATGCCTGTCAGCCCAGCACTCTGGGAAGCTGAGGCAGGAGGATCACAAATTTAAGCCCAGCTTAGGCAACTTAGTAAAATACTGACTCAAAATTAAAGAAGAGAGGAGTGGAGACGGTGACAGTACAAAGGTCCTGTCTAATCCCTAGCACCACAAAAAAAAAAAAAAAAAGGGACCAAAAAGACATGTCACAGATTGGACATACCATTAGGGAATGAGTGGGAAAGGACCAGTAACATCTTTGCATTATCAGGAAAACACAGTCATTACCCTCAAGATCTCCTAAAAGGGTCCAGGTGACCCCAGATGTTTCCAGTCCACACTCAGAACCACAGGACCAAAGTATCAAATGTCCTGATCACTCTCCTGCATCCATCAGTAGCAGGAGCAGAGGTTTACCACAGTCCCATGGGTGCCAAGTTAGAATACAATATTCAAGCTGATCACATTTTTGCAAAGATTTTATATTTAGAATTATTCTTCCTGCTCCTCAGTGATTAGGGTAGTACTAACATTGAAGATGATATTAATAGGATGGTGGTGATGAGGAGAATAATCGTAGTTGCTAATGTTTTGTCACACTTACAATAGGCCAAGCATTGTTCTGAATCTTTTACATACAGAATTCATAATTAACCACTATAAATCAGCTACCATGAAACATAAATAGTCACCAGCCTTCCTGTTCAGCATGAGGTAGCAAAACTAGCAATAATTCTAAATGACAAAAGCAAAACCTTCTATATTTGGGAAATAAAGTCAATGACACACCAAAGAATAATATGCCAAAAGAACAGATGGAATATAAACTTTTGTTGAAGAAAGCAGTGACTGATTCAATTAAAAATGCTATTGGTCTCAGTATGAATGAGCTAACGATTCAAGTTTTTGGTATAATGGGTTGTGAAATCACCCTCTAACTTAAATGAGGGAATTCATATTTGCAACAATTTAATATGCTTCACTTGAACCAAGTTAGCTCTTTAGGTAAGCAAAAATATTTTCTTTTAAAAAGCTTCTTAAAAGGAAAAAATAATGTAGGAATTCAGATTTGCTGAGAGAACATAAACAAATATTATTTTATGTTCTATGCAGCTAGAAATTATTTGCTCTTGGTGTTACCCAAGCAACTAGAATTTCTACAAAGAAAACGCAACCACTTCTCAAATTATGATAAATATGAACATTTGGAGCTATGAATTACAAGAGCAAACTACTAGCTTGAAATGCTCCCCATAAGTGTTTGATACCTTGAAAATATCACTTATTTCCTCTATGAAAAAGGCTTGTTTTACTAACGAAACTGATAAAGCAGTTATTCCAGAAAGAAAGTGGAGAATCCAGCATAGGGAGCTTCATGGTCAGGAGGCGTGGAGGGTCAGGAGGCGTGGAGGGTCAGGAGGCGTGGAGGGTCAGGAGGCGTGGAGGGTCAGGAGGCGTGGAGGGTCAGGAGGCGTGGAGGGTCAGGAGGCGTGGAGGGTCAGGAGGCGTGGTGGCGTCAGCCTCAGACTCAGCAGCATCGCACCTTCCCAAGGTTCTGTCACGGAAGACCTGGTGAACGGGTTAGTTTCTTTACAAAGATAACACAGTTTTTAAAATCTAACAATTAGTCATGATGTTTAAGTAATAATGAAGTTGTCTGATGATGTGAGGCAGTCATATGAATTTTACTTTAGTGACCAAATGTTTTTAATAAAAATATAAATGAGCCTATGATTGGTATCCTAAAGAGGTCCTTTAACATTTTCTAGCTTACTTTAACATATTTTGGGGTAGACACTACATAATGCACTGGCCTTCCACATTCTGGGGATTTGAAATCAATTCAGTAAAGTCAAGAACATTAAAGATGGACAACAGAGTCATGGCTTAGATGGAATCACAAAACCTGCTTTAATACTATGTCAGAACCACTCTGCTCTGGGGGAACGGTTTGACCTTGGGAAAGTATTTGTTTTCCAGTGTAGTCATGCTTGAGCATTTAAATATTAAAATATTTTTATTACAAGTTGCTTCTGCATTTCTTTTAAGTTGGCAGTTTACTGATTAGCCCAAAATATGCCCTGTAATGCCAACATTATACACTGATACAACAGAAATTCAGACACTTTCTTTTATGCTTGCCTATTTATTATATTTATAGGTAGATTATATGTTCTATGAATTTCATTTCAGGGGACCAAAAGGAAAAGATGAACCACTTATTAGGAATGGAGCTTACTGGATCTATAGGTTTAAAACTAATACTTTCAACAGTAAAAGCCGAACGTTCTTACCTATGTCAAACTTTCATCCATTCCCACTCCAGACTCCCAGTTTCATTTCTACAGACACTCTTAGGAGATTCTCAACTGCACACCACCAAATCCCCATACACCTCCTTCCCTGCACTGGGCCTCTGACCACACACGCCGGCATCACCAGGAGTCCACACTCCTCAGCACCAACACATAAAGTCAGAGTCATGTGATTCCAGAGTAGGGACCTTCCTACTGTAAAAGGGGTGTACTGCATCTGAACCTGATCCAGTCAGATTCAGACCTGATTGGTTTCCTCACATAAAAAGTGGAAGAGCGATACTCAATCAGCTATGAGATGTTCTTGAGCTTTATATAAAATGATTGCCCCAGAAGTAAGGAATGTTTTTGCCCATCTTGTCTTTAGACAGGGAACTACAAAAGTAAGCCTTGGAATTCTTCTCCCCTGACTTCAGGAAGGAACAATGGTAACCTAGAGGATCACTAAGTAACTTGGGATGAGTAAAACATTTTAAATTGTCGCCATAAAGGCCATACTGCCCAGGCTGATGGCCCATTTGCCAACCTGCTGCTCCCTTACTAAGGAAGACTGCCTGATGAACACTGCTATGGTTTATACATTGTGTCAACCTGAAAAGTCAAGAAGCTTAACCAAATGATTCAGCAGCTCCACATCCTGAGGCATAGAGAACAAGCAGTTACCTTTCTAGGATATTGTGTCAATTTGAGAAGAGGGAACTTTACTTTGATTCAGCAAGGGGCCAAGGTCCCTAGTTTGTAACATTTTCATGCAAGAGGAAGACAGGCATCCCAGGGGCACAGCCTGCATACATTTAAAAGGTGAATGATGAGGCTGGGGATTTAGCTCAGCAGTGTGTAAGTGCTGGCCTTGCAAGTGCAGTTGTGAGTTTGATCCCCGGCACCAAATAAATAAACAAACAAATACATACATACATAAATACATAAATAGTGAACGAGGAGGGACTGATTACTTCTTCGAAGAGCTCCAGAATTTGTCTTAAGCTTGGATTCCTCTCCTGGCTTCTGGCACAGACTGTTCAGCTTTTGCCTGGGACTCTACAGCCTTGGTCATAGACTCTTCCATCGTAGATCCTTCAGTGTTGTATTGGAGACCCATCAGCCTCCTGATGCAGACTTGCACAGGACACTGCAGTAAACTCCAGCCTTCGGGCTGGACCCTTCAACCTCTAGAGCACAGACACCCTCTGCACACTCCCTTATTCAGCTTTGTAGCTGACCATTGTAAGCCAATCTTGCCATTTCTTATACAGTTGTATACCTTGTGTTATATCTGTTTCTCTAGTAAATCCTAACTGATACAAACATATTCACAAAATAAAGACTGCTTAAGTAAGTGTTGAAAGAAATTAAACAAAATTCTGAGAATGCACAAATTCTTATCAAATCATATTCCACATCCCACAATATTTAGTTTATGAGATTTTACATGAGGATTAATAGAAATGCAATTTTCACAACTGAAACCAATTTTTGAATGATCAATGATTCTTAAATTATCTTAAAGAAAACTGTGATTTCAGTATCTAATTTCCACGATATTTTAAACTCTTAAGACATATCATTAAATAGTAGCTTTTTCTATTTTCCTCCAAAATGAACTATTAATGGAAAACCTTAATCACTCTAGATCTTATCTTCTCATGTTTGCAACCTGAGCCCATTCATGGAGCAGGATTCGCTTTTGTGTAAGCTGAAATTCCTACCTCACATGTCCTAACTTAAAGGAGCAGAGCTATGCAATAATGGTTGAGCATCGAGACACCTCAGAATCCAGCAGGTGCTTCCCAGTGATTAAGACAAAAGTGGCTGGATGGGCTTGAATATCTGCTATGGTTTAGATGAGAATTCCCCTAAGGCCCCACATGAAGGCTAGAATCCAGTGGCACCCCTGGAGTGTGCTGGAGACCCTTATAAGTTGCAACACTGTGAGATGTCTCTAGGTCACCAGGGATGTGGCCTGCAGGGCCTGCGGGGCTATAGTCCTGATCCAGCTCTCTGCTTCTCAGATGACAGCACTCTCTCCAGCACTCCATCCTAGCACAGGGTCCCATCCAGACCTAAGGCAGCCACACAGTTACACACCTGAAGCCCCAGAACCAAGCACCACTGTAAAAACTCTTTACCATGTAAGATGCCCACATCAGAGACGTTGTGCCTATTATAGGGAGACAACACTGACGAATATAGCATCTTTCTCTTCTACTAACTCAGAATCCAAAAAGAGCAAGTCAAGAATGTGCACTGCCTTTTTCAAGTTCTGTGGGTTTTTTTAAACATAGTTTGGAATAAATAAAAACTGGTATTACCAGCATTTGACAGAGGCAAAGGTAAGACTTCCCCTTCCCAATTCTTGATCCATTAGTTCCAGTGGGAGTGTTTGTGAGCATGAGCAGATGACAACTAAAGACACACTGTGCTTAAATACACATACTTTTTGCAAACTGTAGAGACTGAGGGCTAGAGACACAAAGCAAGATGGTACACTTGGCCTCTGGCCTGTACTCCTCACCACAGTTTTACCGTCTCTAACGCCAAAAGGCGCTGTATGTTTGCTTGTGTAGCTTCCTCTCATCAGCCCTGCTCCCGGTTTTAGTTTTTAAGAGCTGCTGAAAGCCAAATCAAGGAATCTTTAAACGTGAATTCAGGTCCAATTAAATCATCCACTGAAGCACATTGCATGCATTTCTTTAAGGACCATTTATCAAAAACAGGGAAAGAAGGAAAAGAAATAAAACTGTATCTGAACCATACAAAATTATAGATAACCTGATGATGCTAGCTTTGGCTTCAATCCTCTACTAGCCTGTAATAAAGTGTGTGGTCCCTGACTACACTCATCAGAACTCTACCGCAAAAGAAGGCTGTGTGAGTTTATTGGAAACCAAATCAATCACTACAGAAATAGCTCCAAAGCCCAAAGATAATCCTGCAGGCTGACCAGTGTCAAGATCTGAACACTAAAATACACCAATCCAAATTTAGATACCACAATGATATTTTTAGTTACAGCAAAATGTGGCACTGTATAGTTTCTCTGCATCTAATGCATAAAAATGAAAGGAAATCTAGTTTTCAACCTCGTGCTCTGACTAAAACAACTTGCAATCAATTAACGTTGTCAGCAGCAAAACTCAATTTTCTCCCCTGCTTGTGAAGGTGAACACACTGAACAGACTGATAATTTCCGTTGCGAGTGTGGCTAAGTGTTTCTAAGCAACCCTGTTCCATCACCTTCCCTGACAAAAACAAGGCAAAGAGTTTGAACTGCAAGCTGATGGGGCTCTGAATACTAATGACAAGGCAAAGAGGAATGGTTCATTACTGACTTCAGGAGGAAGAACGTGGACCAGCTTCTAGCTGCAAATAAATTCTAATTAAAACTCAGTGTGTAAGCCATAGAGTTGAGGCCCAGTCTACATACAGAGTTCCTTCCATGACTATCCATTCCAGTGAGATGGGTTCATTAATACACCTGTATAGTTAAGTTTAGCAAATGATTTGTGTCTTTTAGAAATTACTTAGGAAAAAGAAATGGGGAAAAAAAAAACTTCCAAACATGTCCATTTTTTAGCTGTGGAATTTATTTGGTCCTCTTAAGAACATTTAGACTGACAACATTCTTAAATTAGGGTCTCTGCCTGCACTGGGACAGATGCAGCAAACTATGAGACATCGCGAATCAAAACTGAACACATTGCAAAGGCCAGGATATGCATAGCGGTGAGTCTAGCATGAATGGGAACCAAGAGCTCGACCCGCCACTCTGAAAAACTCATCGCTCTGTCATTCTAGGAACATGGTGTGACTCGTCTCCTCTCTCTGTCAAAGAAAGATAACTTTCCCAGTAAAAACTCTAGATGACTATTAGAAAATAACAGATCTTTCTTTAAATTGTAAGTCAGAGCTGACTGCATCATGAATGGAAAATATTTTTGATATGTGATTGATACTAAAATGAATTTTTAAAAACTGTGACACCTCAGAATATTCAAACTACCATTCAATGACAGTACTGTAGGAAAAATAAAAGAATTCCAAAGGGATTCAAAAGATAGCAAAATCTTACTTTGAAAAACTTTTTAAGCTGCATCCTATCTTTGGCACACTGAAAACTACCGAATTTTAGTGAAACTCCACAGAATTTTTTTAGCTAAAAACTTGTAAAATTACTCACAGGATTAACTGGGTAAATCCTCCTCCAGTATTTGCATCCAAGCCTTGCACTTGTTAGGGAAATGTGCTACCACTGAGCTATACCCCTGGTTCTCACTTTCTTGTTTTAAGAATTCTTAAGACATGCTATTTTTCTTACACCAAACAAGAGATATTTCCATGCCATTGAGTAGTGGTAGGAATACCAAAGTTTTAAAATCACTAGTACAAATTTTTATCAAGAACATATGATATGCCAAGCACTATGCTTGTTACATACATTATCATCTCATTTTAAACTCCCAAATCTAAGGTAAATTTTCTGAGGCCACTTAACATGAAGAAACTGATGCTCAAGTTATTGCACATAATGTAATCTAGAGAGTTCAGATGCAAAACCAGGCCCTCTGTCTGCAGAGCTGGGCCTTTACCCACTCACACTCAACTTCCACCTTCCCAAATACAATGAGTCCCTGAGATAAATCTTCTGTCTTGCAATTATAAAAGTAACTTTATTACTGGTCCCCTGAATAATGCACAGAAACTAGATGTTGATGTGCAAGGAAAAAATTTTCAGGTTTTAACTAAATCAGTTAAGGCTGAATAGTCACTGTGGGGAGAAATGCTCAAGATGAAGAAAGGGAGAAGACTTAAGCTTGTAAAACGTTAAGAGACGGGGGGGGGGGGATTATTAAACAGCCACAGCAATGGCCTTTTGTACATATTCTAGCATCTCTAAGCATGATGTCCCCAGAAGTTGAGCTCATCTGTCCCTTTATCATCTGCACTGTATGTCTTAGGAGACCCTGCTTGCCCTAATCTGTGAAATGGGTCTTCTATGTTGAGGTTTTTGTATGGATTAAATGAACAAAAAGCACATCTAAGGCATTCACTGTCAGATAACAATCACTAAACAAGGAACAGCTACACTGCAGAAAATAAATTTTAATCTCCCAATTAAAACATTTCTGATTGAAGCTCAAAAAGCACTTCAATGTGTTTCCAGGAACTTGAAAAAGATTTTCTTCTTTTACGTCTACTTCCCATGCATTCTACCAGACTTGGCTGTTGTCCCTAAAACACATTCAGACCATGTGGAATCTCCCACATTTATATACTTAAGCTTGGAAGAGTGATCAAGCTTGGGCACATGAAGAGCTACACCACATATCAAAGACAAAGACTGCATTAGTAGTAGGGCCACTTACAGACACAATGTGCCCAAGCCAGCTTCCACGCTTCAGAAAAGAAAGGCTGTCAATGACAGGAAGCATATACTGTTTAAATGCAAATAAAACTTAGTGGTATCCAGGACACTGACCTGATTATTTGCTGACTCGAAAAGTATCTGCTTCAATAGTCCTTCTCTGACATAAGTGAGCTAAAGCACTCAGCATTTAATTTCTAGCAGAAAATGTTACACATGGACAGGGTGTAGGACACTTTGTTTGTTTGTTGGTTGGTTTGAACTTGTTTTTCCCATAAAATATAGGTATCATGCAACAAATATGCTTATATATCTGAGCTTATAATGAATATTCAATGCCAAGCTTTTCTTGATTTAAATTCCTTTGAAGGTTAATAACTGGGCTAGGAATGTAGCTCAGTGGTAGAGTCCTTACCTAGCAAGTGGGAGGGTGTGGGCTAGAGCTTTAATGCATGCGCACATGCACACACACATGGAGCTAATGATTAGTACAAAAATTATTAAGTGTTCTAATTAAAATATATCATATTTAAATATGAATCAAAATTATTTGAGATATTTGAGAAAGCATGTCCTAAATTTTTTTCAAGTTATTAATAAAGAAGCCATTATGCAGAGTTACAGAATTTTGGCAATAAGACAGTTTTTCTGACTGAGTCCAATGCAAGGGTACTAAGCCCCTGAAAAACACATAAATTGGGACTGAGGTGGGGCTCGTTGGCAGAACACTTGTTTAGCATGTGCCAGGCCCTGGCTGTAATTCTCAACACTGCTTCTCAACCCCAACAAATCTAGAACTGAGATCAAGGTCTTGGGAAATCAGAACTTGTTCTTACCCAGTAGAGTTGAATTTGTGAAGAACCACTGGGCTAGAGGGGCTGTGAGAGGCAACGATGTTAAGGAGGGATTCTGCTCATTACAGAGAAGAGCACCTTGTGATAACAATGTCCCAGGCCATCCCTCTGCTGCCTAGAAACTGCTGTTTAGCATGCCTGACAACCAAGACATGCATGAATTGATTCACTGACCAACTAACAGCATTCTTCATATCACAGCAAGCTGTTTTCACATTAGCTCTGCAACTAGAGGAATATAAAAAATAGAAAGCTGATATCAACTATTTAAAAATTTACACCAAGAACCAATGAATTCCCCGGTAGAAATATAAAGACTCACTGGAAGTTTCATTATGTGAATTTATTGCCAATTCAGTCATCTTAAAAGTTGTGCTATAAAACATATTGTCCTTTGCTGTTCCAAATAACATTCAAAAGAAATAACAACTTTCTGAAGCCACTGCTGAAATGTTCTCCTGTTTTCTCTAAAGCCAAATCTTAGACCCTGAAAGAAATGGGCACTAGAATTTTGCCACTATGAAAACTCTTCTAACATCAAACTGCTTGCATTTCCTCCTGAAGACTTTAGAGATGATGTAAAAGTTAGAAGCAGCACAAAAACACAGTGAAGATTCTTGGTTAGTAGGTGGCTGGTGAGAATACTTACACTTTCCAGTATGTATCTTCTTCTAGCCACTTGTCTAAGTAAGCAGTTTTATATGGGGGTGTATATATAATGAGTGGTTAATTAGCCACAAGATCTTAACCATTACAAACTGAACAGACTACAATGAAGCATCCTCACTGAGATACACTGTGGCATCACTGAGACTGAGGTGTTGAGGGCAACATCCACTCTCCCCTTCCTCCTTACTGAGGCCACCTGACTTTGAGGTGAAGCGGAGCATGCTTACCTTGTGGGACGATTTTTACACTTCCTCATCCAGAGCAAGATAAAAGAACCCTAAAAGGGAAGCCAGATCCCCTCTGCCATACTGGAAAGTGAACTCTGAGGGCCAAAGCTCAGGTAGACACACGGACCACCAGGCGATGTGTTGGTTCTCAAGACAGTAGCACTAGGCTCCACACCACACTGATTGCTGGCTGCTGGACTTCTTATACGTAAGAGAAAATAAACTTCCACAAGTGTAAGCTGCTGTTATTATATGTGGGATTCAAGGTTAGTTATACAACCCTGTAGTCAGGCCTAGCAAATAAAAGACATACCAGAATTCTCGTACAACTACCTAAGAAATATTAAAACTACGACAAGGAAGACATAGACATTTAAATCACGTTTATGCAGATGCCAGTAAAACAACACATCTCTGAGAAGAAAAAACAAAGTCGTCTTTACAGAAGTGGATCTCCACGTGCTCTGTTCTCAAAAATACAGGGGCATGAAAGCGGCAACTGTAACTGCCAGGACACAGGCCCAAATGCTCCCTGCTCTCACTGTTGTCTTTGGTGTTTGTTTCATGTTTTTGTTTTGCAGCCTTTACACAAATGCTTCTCAAACCACTGTAGGTGTAACTTTCAGTATTTAGAGCCCTGCCTCTTCCTCTCCTCTGCTTTCTCAAATGCCCCCTCACCCTAGTTCCTCAGCCAGGCCTTCCAAATTGAGGAAATGGAACTCAATCAATCTGCTTTCAGACAGAATTAAAAAATAGACATAAAAAGACATAATTAGGAAACCTTATCTTCCAGCGGTCTCTGCACAGATGAAATATGAGAATATATGCCAATTTACTTGGTAAACAGCAAAGTACAATAAGAATGATGTTACTATTGATTCTATGTTAAACTAATCAAGATAGGAAAACAGAGACCATGTTCCCTCCCAGAGACAGAAGGTGCCTGAAATCTTCTACCACTGTGAAGCTCCAAAATCTTCTACAAATTTGATGCTTTAAAAAAAAAAAAATTGTAAATTGGGACCACTTTTAATTCCTTCATCTCCACCTATTTAATTCATATTAATAATCCTATAATTACTAGTCATTTTGCTCATTAGAGTCTTTGCTATATATAAATCATATGCTATGACAGATCTCTAGTATCACTCAGATTTTAAATTCTATACTTGATCCACAAACTTGAAGATAGGAAGCTACCTGGTATGTCCTGTAGACTTTTTAAATTATTATTTTTCCTGATCACAACTAGATAAAAGCATTTGTTGATGTAGAACTTGCAAGGGCAGCCTATCCTTATTGAATTACCTATTGAAATCTCACCATGTTCTTTGCCCATGTAAACTCAGTCCTCACCACTCCCAAAAATGCAGAATGAACACTGACACCTTAGAAAAATCCAGTGTACCGGTCTCTGTAACACATGAAGGAAAAGAGAGAGTTTGCTTCAAGTGGCAACTCCAACTCGGTCGCCCACTACGGATAAAATTCATTAAGATGCTGCAACTCCTCTGAGCCTAAGTCAAAAAGTGTAGAATAGGGAAGATACCTAAAGGTGCATTCAGATCCTAGTTCTTTGGCTCCAGTTCAGCTCTTCTGGAGCAGCTGTCATCAGTACCTTGGGAAAGAGAGGTGCAGAACTAGCATTCAATGAGTCACCAGGTGGAGCATCTTCATAACACACAAAGCATCACACAGCCACCACGTCCATGTGCCCCTTCAGTGAATGCCTGCTTCTTCAATTTCTTCATATGCATCACACACCTACTCTGAAAAGTTCCATCACTGGAGAAGTTCTTGGTTTGCCCTATCTAAATAATATCCAGATTAGTTTTGCTGATAAAATAGTTGATTATTTCATAAGTCAGATATGAACTATCATTTTATTTTACTACCATCTCCTAGAACACTTAACTGTTCATTAGATTTTTTTCCTTCCTTGGAGCCCATGGATTTGATTATTTCTACCCAGATACAATGGTGATCATTTTGCAAAGACACATTTTTCCTCTTTTCATTACATTGAACTTGTATGTTTGACCTCATCGCTTCATTCTCATTAACTCTCATACAAAAGCACCCCATTTGCCATTATCTGAAGATTTCATTAATATACTGCTTAGCTAATTCTTCTAGATCATTAAAGAAAACACACATTATCTTGTGGTTCTCATCAATTTGATACATTTTCAATAATCTCTACCTCTTGGATCATTTATTACACATTTACAATTTTCTTTATCCAATTCAGTTAATTTGACGTGTAACATTTTAAAAATACTGCTTTCTCAAAATCATGATATCTAACAGCTATAGCCTTTTTTAATCAAGTAGGTCTATAAAGCCATCAAGGAAAGCAATCAGGTTTTTGTATGATGATTACTACTTTAAAGTCTTTACTCCCACTTCCATTATCTTATAGATGTTTACACATTCTTCTTAATGTTTATTTCATCAGCCTATTAGGAATTGAAATTAAACTAACTGGATACTAATTTTTCTTTTTAAAATCAATCTACTAAATTTAGCATGCTAATTCTTTACTATTTCTAGTACCCACCACTTTTTTAATTTTCTCTTTTTTTAGCAAAATTACGGAAGCCCACACATAGCACTGACGGTCTGTTTGGGAGAAGGTAACTGTGGTGTGTGGGTGTGATCCCAGAAGCTACTGGGCAAAAACACTTCTTTTCAACTGGCTCTCACTGAGCTCTCAAAGATGTTTGTTTGTTTGTTTGTTTGTTTTTTAAAAAACCGTAATATAGTCTGTGTCATATATGCCACAGTGTATGTAATATTACAATACAGTCTTATGTAAATATGACTGAAAATATGTATGTGGAATAAAGAAATGCTTTTCTTTTGCTTATGTAAGAATAAACCAACTAGAAGGACACATACAAAAACCAACACTACGGAGTGCTTCTAGGAAAAGAAAATAGCTTGCAGTAGTGTTGTCTCATTTCACCGGGTAAATACATCACTCGCTCAAAACATGGAGGCTACCATTCCCCCACAAGATTTTTATCAATACTTTAAAAAACAATGTCTAAACCATACCCCATATTTGAATACCCAGGAGAAAACAGACTTAGTCATATAAAGTAACTACTACTACTTTGACACAGGCTAGTTGTTAGCTCAACCAAAGGCTACAGAAACAGGACATCTGGAAATAAAGATATTGAAACTAATACAGAAAGAACCAAGAATATAAGAGAAGCAATGACCCCCATGGAAACCTGATCATTTTTTCTAAATAGCTACTTGATTAAAGGAACTCAATATCAAGGACTTGGAAAAGCACCAAGGCAGCAATATGGTAGAATAAGTAACAGTAGACTTCAGAGCATTTTCATCACAACCCTAGTGTCTCCTTGGACTGATCTTAAATGAAAAACACTATGTTGGTTTCCAGAATCACGTATCTGCATAGCTCCTTTAATGTAAACTAGGTGACAGTAGAGGAGGTAAAGGTAAGCAGGGAAATGGAAGACAGGTCTAAAGATGGTACACCAGAGGATGTGATGTTCATACATATCAATTGCCAAACTCATGTAATTGGTAACACAACGGTTTATAATCACGTTTATCATTATTATTATTTATTAATATTATTATTGACTGTTTATGGAATATTACTTCTAGAGTTAAAACTCCCATAAAAAAGTAGACAGATATACTGTTATTGTAAGGACTAAGGAGACAGTCATGATTGGGCAGAGGAACTCCATGGCACAGAGAAAGAGAAGTTACAGATTACAATCACTGTAATCCCGGTGGTAACCATCCGTGTTTTATGTAAGAGGACACTGTGAGTGCCAGGGCAAACTGCTTTAGCCATGCCACCTGCAGGCCCTGTGAAGCCAGGGCTAGTTAGATGTATGAGGATTTTATCACTGGCCAATAAAAGTCATCATCCTATAAATCAGTGGAAACCCAGGGATTACTTCCATTAGCACTCTGACACTAGACCCACTGTACCACTGGGCTCCATGGAGGGAAGCTGCTCAAAGCATGGTGACTAGGAAGCAAGAGAAGGAGGAAGACCCAAGAAGGGAAAAACACCCTTCCAGGTTGTGAGCAAAGCGGTCCTGTTGGTTGAGGGACCTGCCTCTGTTGACCGGGCCCCACCTTCTCTCAGCAGACTTTACTGCAGACTCACCAGTGGGCTAGTTCACTGATGAGCCCAGCACCCCACAGGATCCAATCACTTTCCAAACACATGAAGTCTTAGGAAAAACCCCAGATCTAAACCCTAACAGATGGTATCATCACCGAATCAGAATCATCTCTCAAATGCCCACTGCCATCCTCACTCTGGGTCTCACTAAAACAGACACAACCAGACCTTGTAATGAAAAGAGATCTTGGCAGAGTCCACTACAGAGCCTCTTCTCCTTCACTGCAGCTGGACAGTAGGCAACATTAGCCAGGGGCACAGCTGTGCAAGGCAATGGAGGGCCACTCACCACTCCATAACTCTAATGTAAAAATTAGTACTAAAGGGAAGAGCAAGATTCTGAGTACATTCCCAACAAACCCCAGAAATTATGGCAAATCATAATTTGTGACCTTGCAACTCTTTGCTTTTTAAAATATATACAGAGCTGCTGCCTGACTGACCTCTTCTTTTGTTTTATCCTATCATCAATTTCCCCCTTGGAGGTAAAGAACACACAAAAGACACATTTATCTGAATATTACAACAATAAATAATCCATGCTTCAGTGCATTTTCATTGACACATGGTGCAATTCTGTTACTTACTCTTTTTTTAAACAAAAGTCATGAGAAGAGTTGGAAACTCAGCTAAAAAGGGGTTAGAAAACCACCAGTTTCTGGTGCTTGGATTTAGCTGAAGGAGATACTGCATTCAAGGTGCTCTTCTTTCCTTTCCATCAGTTAAAGATCCCTGTCCAGCAAGGGCTAAGTTCAGGATAACCTTCCTGGTTTGCAAAGAGAATCATTTGCAAAATGGTCCAAAAGCAGGCAGTATAGGTAGATATGTCCAAAGACTCTAGATGGATGCCTTAGGGTATCTCCCATAGAAATTCTGATTCTTTGAAATATATAAGAATGAACCTGATAATTTCTTGGAGTAGTAGAGTAGAAGTAGGTACAGGATACTTTAAAAAAAAAAAATCTGTCCTGTTTGGTAGCCACTTATTGAATCCTCAATCTTCCCTCCAATACTTTAACACTATTGCTCTTGGCCCATACACGCACTCATATAAGCAAGGACAGGAAGGAACAAGACAAAGTTCCCACCACACACCAGTGTGCGCCCACCCAGAAACCCCAGCCCTAATGCAAGGATCAGCTTCCACTCCCTACAGCCATTACCCACCTCCAGTAATGGAACACATGCTTCTGAGCCTGTACCGTCTTCTGAAGAATAAATAAATCTTACTTTATTTCTGCATGTGCCCCAGGATTCTCCAATACCTAGCGATAAGCAAATATTGTAATTAACACATGTAGTTCTTCTGTTTTTCTATGAAATATAAGTGAGATGGGATACAGAAAAGAGACCCAGGCTGAATGAAGCTGAGGTATCTTTTCATTTATTCATTTACTCACTCATTCCTTCTCTTATTCAACTGACATCTGAATGTCTACCATATATCAAAGACCATTGTACACACAGAGGACACAGTAGTGAGCCTAAGATCCTCATCTCATGAGCTCATGTTATACTAATAAATTAATGGATACTGAAGTGAAAATTAAATATGAGGATATGACAGCAATGATGTGGTGACAAAGGAAGATTTATCTGTTGTCTTGATTACTTTTCTCTTGTTGCTGAGACCAAATTTTACCTAATGCCCAAACTTAAGGAAGGAAAGATTTATTTAGCTCACAGTTTGTGGAGGTTTCAGTCCATAATCAGCTGACTCCAAGGCAGAGTGGAGGGGCAGAAGAGCAACAGTTCGAGGTGGTAGAACACAGCAAAGCAACAAGAGCAAAAGAGGGAGGAGAACAAGGGTCTTCTCCCTTATATTGTGAGCAGGCTACCATCTTATCAGGAGGGTGTAACAATCACAAAATTTCCATGTTGACAAAGTAAGGACCTTGGCTCTCTGCTGAGTGGCTCAGTTAAACTTCTAAACTTCTCAACTTGACACAATGTTTATCAACCATAACATCTATCAAGACTGAAAGTAAGCCCAAGATCAGGACATCATCATTTTAAAAATTGGAATTCATTCCATGAAGTGATATAAAAATAGGAAAAGCCCCTGATTCAAAAAATGAAGTTGGTGGCTCGAAGAAGAAGAAAAAATACTACATGTGACTATAGCACCTGTCGGTAAGGTACCACTGATACATGATAAGCTGTGGGAGTTGAGGACAGGGTTAAGAGTTTCTGTAGCCACTGTTGCCAAACTTATACTTTGACATGCCTACTTTGGGGATAAGACAGCATAGCCATGATTCTAAGAAACTGTCTTCAACAGCAGGCCCAATTAGGATGTGATGGATGTAGCAGGCCAGAGAGATTAGCGAGCACTCACAATACAGACAAACAGGTTGGTAGCACACTCCAGGAACCATTCTAAACTACTTCACTCCCAGATTCCAAAATTTCCCTCCTCAGCTTTTAGTCACGCCCACAGACTAAACCTCAGGAACTCCCAACTATACCCCAACTCAAGAAGAAATTGTTTATCCTACACTCAAGGTTCTCCATAATATCAGCCCAATTTGCATACCAGAGTTGTGGTGAGCCACACCCCACCACGACACACTCGCGATTGGTTAGTAATACTCAAGCCCTGCCTTGTGAAACTTCTACTGATGAAACAAGATTTACCACAATGGAAATCAAAAGGAGCCTACTCTGAATCCCCTAGGACATTAATTTTGTCTCTATGGAAACAAATACAGCAACATCAGTTAGAACATGGATTGAGTCAGTGAAATATCTTGTCTAAAAGAATGTAACGTTAGAAGGGCCCACATAACTCCCTAGCGCAGAATGCTGCCTCCGAACCAAGGAGCTACGGCTTTGAAAGACTACAGTGCTCTAGGCGATCCACTAGGAGCTGTCCCTACGTAATGGCATTTAACTTACAATTCAGTGAAGTGGGTATCGTAAGACATATTCTGCACATGAAAAACTAAATCTTATGAGATGAACTGGTCCAAGGTGAGAAATAATCACCTGAGGCTTTCCCAGGAAAAGGAGACCTTTCTTTTTCCTCTTCTTTATTCCATATTCATTCAATGAATGATTGCTGAGTGCCCAGCCTGTGTACCCCGTGGATGCAAAAGTGAACAAAAGACAGGGAAAGATTGCTTTCCACTGTAACTTTGAGAAGTAAGCAATGAGACTGGGGGTTTAGCTCAGCAACACGGTGCCTGCCTGACAAGCACAAGGTCCTGAGTTTGATTCCCACTACCAAAAAACAGTGAGCAGTGAGAAAGACACATGATGTTATCAATGTGAGTTAGAGGCACAAGTGTGGTAGGGTAGAGGTAATGACTAGGGAATAATAAAATAGATGTAATAGGGGAATTGGTGGGTAAGGAATCTAATATTTTATATCATGGATGCTCAGAGAATAGGGACACAAAATACAATAAAGTCTGAAAATGTTTAAAAACAAAACAGGACTAAACATACATATATGAGCCTACTTATAATTATATATTTACAGGATAGTCAAAAATTAGGTGCTCTGGATTAAGGCCAGGGCCTTGAACATGCTAATCATGTGCTCTACCACTGAGCTACACCTCCAACCTTTATTTAAATGTTTTTCGAAAAGTCAATAAATATTTCTTGAGCACAGCTTTGTATTAGGTATACAAAATAACAATCAGTTATAACACTAGACACAAATAAACCAAACTATATTCACCAGTCACAGTGTTAAGACATTTTTCTGCCACACAATGTGAATCATTTCTAATCACCAATACAGATTAACTCGTATGCACACACACATACACACACATACCTGCCAGCAGTGAAACCTATAAATCACTGAATATCTCAGCACTATTAGAAAACATTAATTCAATTCCTCGAGCTAAATTACATTTCACAATTTCCATCAATGGACTTGAATAGAACCTTGAGATGATTAATGCTTTATCAGAGGTTACTCTGACAGGGGAACAGAGAGGCTGCCACTTTGAATTTAGAATGTTAGTGCAGTGCCCCTGACGAAGTGAAGACCCAGCTCTCACTCGGTCTGAGCATTAGTATTTAAATCAGTAGGAAAAACTTGAAAAAGTTGAACTTCTTTAGGAATCCATTTCTGTCATATTAAGGCTTGCTATTGTTCTGTTGCTAAAACCAAGTGAGCAGAGATTGCTAAAGAGGCTTAGAAATCTCATTGCTAAAAAAGATGGATCATTCTATGATCTGGGCTCCAGAGAGGAATATTGGCACCTGGTTTTACAAGCCTCTGCTACTCAGCTATTTAAAGCTAAACCATTTTTCATGGATTTACATTTATTAGAGCCTACAATTATGATTTATGCCTCTCCCAAGCACTCAGAGATAGCTTCCTTTTGCACCTCAGAGGCAGCAAAGGGAAGGCTTATTACTCTAATAGTCAACTACCCGCCCTAGGGATCATACAGAGCACACAGGACAGCTTCTGTTAGGAGAAACTTCCTGCTCAATCACAGCCCACTACCCAAAGCATCCAGTATGGGTGTCATCAATTTATTAAAATAGTGTCTTTGAAATAACTCACAATTCACACTTAATTTAATGACTCTTACTCTTAAACCCTATTTCCTACTACCAGAAAGCCTTAATAAAATTGTATACAGTCACTTCAGTGATTAGGATTGGAGAGAATGGGCTTGTCCAGGTCTTTGTTCTAAACTCTTGCTATCCATTCACAGAACCGTCCATACCACCAACACCAACAGAAAATGCTCTTCCCCTCTCCTCTCACTAGACTTTGCAGGAGACCAGAAAAACCCACAAATGAAAGGTGAAGACAGAAGAGGACATGAAAAGAAATGACTCTGAAGGAAATCACACAGCTAGGCTTCCATGCCAGTTCTGGCATTTGGTGGTGCACCTTAGCAAAGCAACTCTCGTCTTTCCATGTGCCTCACAGGGGATACCTGTCTCCTGAGTAAGGGGGTGATGCTCAAAACACACAGAGCAGAGCCAAGCAAACCAGACAGTAGTATGCACAGGGCTGCTATGCTGGTGATGCTTGCTGAATCTGACTGTCAAATACACCAAACTTGGGAGCCCTATGGTTCAGAAATACAGAACTTTCAGGTTTTAAACCAAAATATTGGACTGGGGGAGTAGCTTAGTGATAGATTGCTTGCCAATCATGCACAAGGCTTTGCATTCAATCTCCAGCACTAGAAAAAAAAATCACCTAAAAAATATCAAGAAATGTCAAGATGTCAGTATCAGGTCAGACTATAATTTGTGAAATTCTACCTTCATTCTTTTGTTGGAGCTTTCAAGAAGTCAAATGAAACCTCTGACTAGGTTTTACAAAGTTTTTTTCATGGGACAGAGAGGTAGCAATTTGTCTACCAGCATAAAAGATTAATACACTGAGAAAACCAAATTGAACTACAAACTTCTGTTGTAAAGTGTGTACTAGTAAACAACTTACTGAATGATGCATTTAAAAAATAAAACTCCTTTGAAAAGTCTAAGATTTTTCTGCAAACAATTAGAACTTTTAAAATCTACAATTAAGTACTACAAAATATGATTCTATCACTTTACAAGGCACAATGCTATCAATCTGGTTAAATTTCAAGTTGATCTCACTGCATTTTCTTATTTGCCCAGTGACATCTCCAGTGGGAAGTATGGTGGTCTTATCCATCCAAAGCATTCAGGGAAAGAGGAAGTTCAATATTACAACTAAATCACCTTCTAGGAAAAAGAATAAAGTTTTATGTATACCATGGTGGAATGAAGTTTTCACATCAAATTCAACACAAAATAATAATCTATTTTTCACCTGTTTCAGATAAAAGAGTTGACTAAGTTTTTTATTTAAAAAGAAAAACATCTCTCTAGTCTATTCATTGGAATTCCCTTGGTTTTCTTCTGTCAATGTTTGCCTTAAATCACAAATAAATGATAAGGACAAAAACTTAATTTTACTCTATATTACATACCAATTTTTCCTTGAAAAACAACTTACAAGCAGAAGTGGATACCACATTACCCTTTAAGACTCAAGTTTTGTTGAAATTATCATATCTGTGTCTGAGCTCTAACACAAGTTAGACATAACAAAGCCATTACAAAGCAGGTGAGATTTAGCATGCTTGTGCAGATAACCTTGGGAGCCTTCAAGTTTGCAAGCAATATTCATACAATCTGAATTCTTACTCATTTTTTAGAAAATGTGCTTACAAAGCTAAATGTAACCACATATGGATTTGCCTTCTATTATAAAAAAAGAAATGCTCAAAGCTCCATAGAAAATAATGATGTACACCACAAGTGTCTAATCCAATTTTAAAAGTTAAATGATGAGCAAGAACCTGCATATTTCTTAATGTAGCAATACCAGAGAAGAGCAGTGTTTGCATTAGCAATTTTTAATATAACATCTAAATCTTAAGTAAATCTAGAGAGACAGTGCTGAAGGAAATAGGGATGTAACTGGCTTTAGGAACATAAATAAAAAATTTCTCCCATTTACAGGGTTTGAATGTATGGCGGTTAAGCTATCCAACCCCATAGTCAAACCTACCCAAGGATCTGCTTTATTGAAGGCACACAGGACACCCAGGAAGTCTGTGTGTCCCACCAGCAAGGGACGGGTGCCAGTCTGAAGGTGGAGCAAAAAAGATGTGATTACCACAAAGAAATGGAAGTGAGCAGAATGGGAAGGATTTGCTGTTCTTAGCAGCCCTGGGTTGGGGTGAGGACGGCAGAACAGGCCACTCTGAGAACCTACAAATGCAACTACACCGCCTCTCCCTACCACACACCCCCTCTGTTACTATCATTATTAAACGTGTTTCACCTTTTGTCCCTATTTCTATTAAATATTGAAGTAGAGAACATGTTTACATATTTGCATGTGAAATATTTGCTTATAATTATTCCTAGTAAGAGACTTATACCAGGTTTGACAAAATGCATTTCACTTCGCCATCATTCACAGTTTTGAGCAGGGAAGATGGAATGGGGCGCATCGGGGCACACAGAAGGAGAAACGGGAGAACACCTAGCATGCAGCAGATGGGAGGCAGAGGATGCAGGTCTCCTTGGAGTCACTCTGTGCCTGGCAGTGCCCTGGACAGCTGCAGTGAGGCAGGGTCACCATCTCCACAAAAACGGGCACCTACTGTTCTTCCAGCAAGTTAAATATCTACTCAGGAAAACAAAAGTGACTAATTTTTTTCACTGGGTATCAATTACATTTCAGTAGTGGCTCCAAAGTAGTGAGCTTTCTAAAGAGAAAACGTCAAAAGTGACTTTCTGGCAGGTGCTACACCCTTCTCTAGAAGAGCCTGTGAAGCCACACACAAAAATTCAGAAACCATTACTCCTCCTCAAAGATGTCCTTCCACTGGGGAATGAACAGACAAATGACCTTCACTACTCACTATACAAGCTAGAACTGCCAGTGTACAGAAGCATGCACGATTTCCCATCATCTGCCTAAGTCACTGAAGAACAGGGAGGATCGTAGTAAGTATGGAAGGCAAGAAAGATCCCTGGAATTTCTGCTAGACGAACGTGAGGCTTAATAAACAATGCCTATTAAAAGAAAAATCACAAAGACACAATTAGAAATAACAGGTATTACAAATACTGGGAAAAGTGGAATTTAATTGAAATAATGGAGCATAAAATTGGCACCAGATTTCAGTATGAAATCAGAGTTTCAGCTTTATCACAAACTGTCCACCCTGTGATAAAATATTCTGATGCTGACCTAAAAATAAACAGAACATGCAATTTATGTAACACTAAGTTTTCAGAGCACTTCCTTCAATATTTTGGTTTTATGTTTTGAAACGGTCTTCCTACATAGTTCAGGTTGGCCTTAAACTCATAGCAATTCTCCTGCCTCAGCCTGTGAAGTGCTGGGATTACAGCTATGTGCCACTGTGCCCAGCTAACTTTCTTGGTAATGTCAATAAAATATATATATGTATTAGCCTTTAAGTTTTTTATTCAATTTATTTTTCACCAATACATAAGGATATAGAATACATTGCATTATTCTTTTTTATAACTTTTTAAAACAAGGTCTTGCTATGTTGCCCAAGCTAGTCTTGAACACCTTAGCTTTTCAAATACCTGGGACTGCAAGCTCCATTTAAGACATGCATGTACACAGAAGGTCTGATACAAGGCATGTTATACAGATCATCTCGTTTCATTGCAATAATCTTAATAACATTCTGGTATTACTTTTCTAATACACCAGTCCAGAAAAGATCACAGACTGTAAAGCCAAAATTTAACAGAAAACTACAAAATTTCAAAGTTCCTCCTTCCCATTAGAGCAGATTTGTAAAAATACCTTAAAACAATGTTTTGACTTTACTGTGATATAAGTAATTTTTCATTAAAAAACAAAGCCCTTAGAGGTATTATACACACATACCAAGTCCCCACAAGGAACATAAACATTATGTACTTCAAACATATGAAAGAAAAACAAAAAGAAAAACTGACCGACTGCTCTCCTTAGAACTTCTTAAATCTGATGCACTGCATCTACAAAGCCAAGCTGATGGTGACTGGTGAGGATACCTTCCCCTGGGCTCACAAATAGGACAAAGCCACACAAGTCACCATCCCAGCAGCCAACACCACAGAGATCCAAGCCAGTGGACTCTGGCAGGAAGAAGCAGTAAAACTGATAAACACCAGAAAGGAGAAGCAAAACTACTATTTACAGAAAATGTGCAGAATGTATAAAATAGGGGAAAAAAATCAGTAGCATCTAGTGTTGTGAAGGTTATGAAAAAAAAAAAAAAAAAAGAACACCTCCATGTGTACCAGAGAGCTGCAAAAATACACAACAGATATAAGCAGGGCAGGAGGCTAAACCAAAAACTAGGTGAGAGGGCAGCACTGCCACAAACACAAGGCAAAGGCCCAAATGGAAGAGGATTTTAAAACAATTTCAAGGTTCAGGGATGTAGCTCAACAGCACAACTGCCTGCCTGGCAAGAACAAGGTCCCAAGTTCAATTCCCTATACAAAAAACAAAACAAAACTTCAAAAGACTGAAAATTAGTCTGCTTTTGTTATTACCACATATTGGCAATACCAAACAATGTCAACTGATAAAACTCTTCAAAAAAATACTTTTAAGTCTAAAATAAGTGTCATGGCTGCTGTAAAGTTTTCATTTCAATTAAATTTAAAATACTAATTAGCATATTTGCCATGCTTATGCTTAGTAAATGTTCTTTTTCACATGCAAGTGAATTCTAAAAACACCAATCTCAGAGCCGTCCTGACCACCACGGGGCAAACCGAAGCACAGTAAAACAGAGGGGCCCTGAGAGAGCTCCTGACAGACGCTGGGGCAGCCAAGCTTGCCTGGGCGCAGCTAGCCTCTCCATCCCCTGGGGTTCTACGTCTTCCTTCAGGTCCATAATAAATTTGAATTTTAAAATGATGACAGAGAGACTCCAGTGTCAAAGAAAGCTAACTGATTTCCATTCTGTCATTCCTGATGGGCCCTTGGAATTTATGTTAGTGCTTATAATATTTCAACAATGGGGAGAGCACCTGAAACTCACTACAATGGATTAACAAAGACATTGTGCGACTCTTGGAATTCATTGTGAAAAGGGATTTTGAGAAATTACTAACAGAATTATTCTTAAGACTTTCCCTATTTTCCTATCTTTTTTGTTCTCTTTTGTTTTTGCGGTTTTTGGGGAATAAACCCAAGGCCTTTAAACTAACCTCCATCTCCAACCCTGTTTTGTATTTTTTTATTTTGATAGTGAACTCCCCAGGGTGGGCTTGCAGTCCTCCTATCCCTGCCTCCCAGAGTGCTGGGATTACAGGTGGCGACCACCACACCTGGCTTTAATTCTAGAACTTTTAGTAAATATTTTTTTTCCTTCCACTTTCCTCTCTCTTATTATTTTCTTTTTTAATAAAACAAGCCAGCCATGGCAGAACATGCCTGTAATCCCAGCACTTTCTCAAGCTACGGCTGGAGTATAGTAAATTTGGGATTGATCTAGGTCAGTTAAGACACCCTGTCTAAGTAAACAAATAAATAAATGTTTTTTAAAAAGGTGACAAGACCGGGGATTTAGCTCAGTGGCTTAAATGCTTGCCTAGCAATGGCAAGGTTGTGAGTTTGATCCCCGGTACCAAAAAAAAAAAAAAAAATTAAAAAAAATTTTTAAAAAGGTGACAAGGTAGCTCAGTGCAATGGGTTCTATTTCCAGAACCTCCATCTCCACAAAGAAAAAAAGAAACCCTGTCATCTTATTCAAATAGAGGACTATTGGATTTTTGTTTATTCCTACATACTTACTTACATAGATGCTGTTCCTTTATGTGAAACAAAGCTTTCAAAATTGAAATTATAAAAAAGGAGTGTTCTTTGCTGTAAACAGAAGACCAATCTGGCGGTACTGCCCATTAAACACAAACATTGGAGATTCATTAATGGAAAACTTTCACTGAAGCTTTTTTTTTTTTCCTGGTGATCACTTTTATGTGTTTCCTATCACTATTATTAATGAAGACAACTTTGTTGTAGAATAGGATGGTGTAAAATTGACCCAAGTGGGGTGTCAACACATTGTCACCAACAGGAAATAACCTCAAATTCAAAACAATACATGTCAATCAGCACTAGAATAAGTATTTTAAATTGTAGCATAACTATATAATAGAGTTTAACTACATAAAAAGAATTACTTCTACACCCAACTGCACAGAATTTCTAAGACATAAATAACAGAAGAAAGAAAGAAAGAAAGAAAGAAAGAAAGAAAGAAAGAAAGAAAGAAAGAAAGAAAGAGGGAGATGGGGAGAGGGGGAAGAGGGAAGAGGAGGGAGGGGAGAGGGGAGGGGGAGGAGAGGGGGAGGAGAGGGGGAGGAGAGGGGGAGGAGAGGGGAGGGGAGATCTTAAATGGCAGTGCATAATACTTATTTCCATCTCAGTGAAATTCCAGAATACAAATGACCTAATCTGTAGTGACCAATCACAACAGGCCCGGGGCCTCAGTCCTGACAAAAAGTGCAAGATGAGCCTTGCCTCATACGGGCCTCAAATAATAAATGCTGTGCTTTGGAAGTTACTCTTTGCTTCAGTTTGACAAAACTGTCCCAGACTGAAGGAGGAGCACTTTAGTAAGTTAAAAGTTTAGGGCCCCTTGCCTGGCACCCTGCAGCCCTGGTGTCAATAAGGCTGCATCCCTTAAGAGCTCACCACTGTGCTTGATGGCACCAGGCCCTTGGCAAAGGGGCCCAGACATCCTCAGGGAACCCCACAGGGGAGTCCTGTGCCCGGTGACAATGTCCGCTTGCCCGAGTTCGCCTAGTTTACTCTGCGATGACAGTCCCTTCTGCGATGACAGTCCCTTCTGCCTAATTCCTTCCCAAACCACGCAGAAGCAAGGTGACCATAAAGGGACACATTGGCGAGCAGATGCTCTGCTCTGGATGCAGGGGCTGGCCCTAGATTTGTGGAAAGAGTCTCAGTTCAGAACAAAGGGCCAAACTTCAAAGAGCAAAGCAATTTGCAAAGGGGGGGGGATTCCAACAACTCACTTCCAGGTCACAACCTCTACAACCAGAAGTGTGTAACAGGCTGTGTGGGCCTACGGTATCCATTCTAGCCTGCCAGACAGCTGGCAGAAGAAACACAGGGCACAGGAAGTGAGGAGAAAGGCAAAAGAAGAAGAAAATATGCCAGACTACACAAAATAACCATATGGCCCTCACAGAGTACAGGGCCAGCACCCTGGGTTTAGTGAAAGACAACTGAAGGGACAGAGGACCTTGAAGAGCTGCAGACAGCACACTGATGTCTTGCGATCTTGAGTTTCTGCCAACTGGCCTCTTGCAGTGGGTTGAGCTTGTTTAACCTAAATACACAGCTCCGTGGGATACTAAAATGTAGGACTCTGATCTGAACACTGATCTTGGAGAAACTGCATAAAGGGTGGACACAGTCCCACAAAAGTGATCACAACCCCTGGTGGGGCAGAAACCATGAGGAGGGTTGTGGCAGTACAGAAAGAGCACTGACCCTCCTGAGCAGTGTCAGATGACCAGCCCACAGCGACCACCACGCTCTGCTCTGTGCCTCAGCAAAGTGCAGGAAGCATGCTTCAAAAAAACATGAGGTAGGCTCCACTCCAGTGCTACCCCTTCCTCTTCCCTTCCTCCAGCAGCCCAAGACCTATAGAAGCCAGCAATGCTTTGTCTTTGGGGAATCTGGGGGCTTTGAGTCTCCAGACCACCTGGGTTCCTGGCTTGTACAACTCAAGCAATTTCCTTTCTGCTTAGCTGGGAAACCCAACCCACCCTGGTCTCAGAGTTCCTCCTAGCATATGTCCTGCTGCAGGAATCAGAGTAGCAGAAGTCAAGTTCTTCTTCATCTTATGCTAATAAAGCACAGCAGAAATATAGATAGTTTCCCATGATCATTCGTCCCTGGCTCTTTCCAACCACTGCTTTTGCTCCCAGTCTGTGATAACTCCTACAGTATAGAAGAGAATATGAAAATTACAGAAAACAGAAATCACTGTCTCTCCATCATAAAAACAGAAGAACACACCCCACCCCCACCCCCACCGCTGCCACCGCTGCAGCCTTGCTCTTAGGAGACCTGCTTCTCTGTTCCTGTCCACGGAGCAAAGCTTACAGAGGTCTCTGGCTGGTGTCTGTTGGTACTGTCTGAACTGACCAATCCACCTCTATTAATAACTGCATCCAAAAGCCCTTAGCATCTAAAAGTTCTGCAGCACCCTAAAATCCAGGGACATTTTCTGAAAATTCACTTATTCAGAGGGCAAGTAACTTAGTACTCAAGACAGTAGGGAGTGACAGAGTAGACACTTCTAAAACAGCGCTCTAGCCTAAACTTGGACCCCCAAGTATATTTTCAATCTTACAGTTATTTTTGGTCAATTAATTGTGACACTGTAACATAAATTGATATTGACATATGAAAACAAGAGTCTTCCACCAAAAGCAGGCTAAAATTAGCTAGTTCCTAAAGATAAGCCCTAGCAATCTAATACTGCATGGGAAGGGAAGATCTCAAAACCAGTGAGCACAGCATAGTTTATTCATCTGAAACGTATTCAACAAAAAATTCACATAACACAAAGCAAATCATAGCTATCTGAACCTCAAGAGGGCTTTATGAACACTAAAATCTGCTCTTAAAATTATAACATATTTATGGGACGTTGTACCAGGTGGTTAAGAAGCGAAAAGATTAAGGCCTTCCATACTTATTTTTTCCTCTCTCAATAGTGTTTTCTAAAGGATAAAAATAATCAGAAAATGATAAAGTGCTAAGCAATGACTATGAGTACAGAAAACTCATTTGATATTAAAGCACCTTTGGAAAAGTCCGATCTGCAGAAATACTGTTCTTATTAAGAATAGTAATGTAGTAGAAATATATCAGACTTGTAGAATTCTATAAATGTAGAGGCTACCAATTAATTGTTTGAAAGTACAGAATTTTACACCCAAGTTCCTATGCTGAAGTCCTGATTATTTATGATACATTCACCCACATGTTTTCCAGACTCTAGGCGTATATCCTTGTACTTCCAACCTACATTCTATCACCAGCAAGTGGAAATAGTGTAAAATTTCAGCAAGGGCATGTGGCAAGAAAAATGAAAGTCATTAAACTCTCCACATCCCCAGTAAACTATGTAGGTACCTAGCGAGCCACCCAGGGAATGTAAAAGTCATCGGCTGTTCCTAGGATCCCACGGTTATGACTGCTATCGTTGTTCCCTTATCCTAATAAATGCTCTGGTGACAGATATTGTCACTGTATTGTGTTGCTATTCTACAAAATAGAAAAAAATAGCACTCACCAAAAACTGGTCAGGCATTACAGGAACAGAACACTCTTCAAACAACTAAATCGTTATGCAGAAAATATTAACAGAACTATAGACATACAGGATAGCTCAGAGGATAAAATACACCAAGAAGTGTTGTAGGCAGACTTGTATTAATCAGCAAAGAAGGGAAAAAAACATTTCAGCTAAAGACAATAGATAATATTCTCAGGAACCAGTATGATCATGAATAAATTATACTCATTCACTAGAGAATATTGACAGCATTCCTACAATGTGCAAGACAGGTTAGGAGCTTTGGAAAAAAGTTTAATGACACTGCTGATGATACTTTGTTTTATTTTGGTTCACAATCTTTACTGGTGCTGCGAAAGGGGAAATGGTGAAACACTGGGCGTGCATAGTAACTTTTTTAAAGGACTTTGTTCCTTTGCCAAGCTTTGGGTTCGATCCCCAGCACCACAGGAAGAAAAGGACTTCGTTTATTGGTGAAAATATTTTAACCCCTGAACAATTTAGGAGAGTTGAAATCAGTCCATTTTCATGATGCTTGGTAAACTGAGTCCCCAAAAGAGAAAGAAAATCATGCACTGAGAATTAGGCAGAGTAACAACCAGTTTATTCTTATATTCATGAATGTTTCTCTGCTTGCATAAAACAACCCATAGTTGCTATTAAAATTAAGTATAGTTTTCAAAGCTATGGCATGTTTACTAGTTACTTATAAAACTTAAATATATATGAATAAATGCTTTCTATCACAATTTTGTACCTGTAGTAAGACATTATATAACCTTACTACAGACCTAAATTAATTTGCTGTTTTACAATTATAGGGTAATGGGGGGATGGAGATGAGCAAAATATACAAATTAAAATACCCCCCAAAATGGGAAAATGGTTTGAGGGCAGGATCCAGAGTGGAAATGATCACAGTGTGTTATGGGCATATACAAATTTCTCAAAATGAAACCCATCACTCTCTATAAAGAAGCTTTTTTAAAGGTGGGGGGGGGGGGGTTTCCAACAAGTGTACTCATCAACCTGAAAATGAAAAGTCAGTCAGCCAAAAGGTGAGACTTTTCTGGAAATATATAAATATGAGAGGCCATAGACGCTCTGGTGATGGATTTACTTTATAAGAAAGTATAACCCTTACAGAAGCATTACCAACACAAGTGTCACCTGAACAAACGGGAAGGCAGATGAAAGCCGAACCACCCCAAGGAGCACAGCACACGCACGTGCCCTGTGGAGAAGCCTCGGGGCTCTTTCTCGGCTTTCTGATGCCTTTTCAAATTTAATTTTTAAAATGGCTGGAAAAATTAACTCAGTAACTATGCTTAGAATTCCTTCCTTTTGATAAGGCAAATTAGAACAAAATTATAGAAAAATCTCACTAAAAAGTCTGGACTTTGGACCAACGATAGATATTCCTTTACTTCTGATGTCCCAGTTAATACATGGTTTTTCAGAATAAAACGGTTTTTTTAAAAATCTAAAAACTTGTAAATTTATTTTAATCCATGGACACAATGATAGAATAAATCAGTAGCATCCATGATAAAGTAGCTGATACAGTACGCATCTATGAGCACAGCCTGAAACCACACATAAAAACAGCTACAAGGCGGAAATAGCATATTTAACTCTGTACCTGCCTGAGCACTCTACAGCTGTTTAAAACTATATGCAATTTTTACAAACAAGTATATATAAATTAAAAGCAATTTTAACAATAAATCATTTTCCAAATATATACATTTTCCCAATCAGTTAGAAATAATTATTTCCATTGAAGCTGTCACCATAACTTAAAAATAATAAAATCTAACACAATAAAGTTTAAATTTTTAGTTTCTAGCTCTTTACTCACTTTTTTCCAAATGAGCATTATGAATCTATGAAATGATGAGTGCAGACCTGCAACAATGACAATACACAAGGAAGACTGTGCTCCTCCAGCTCCCGCGGCACTCCCTGCAACTTTGGGAGGCCACAGAAGCTCTGGTGATGGATTTCTTTATTCGGGAAAGTGGGGCAAAAATTCCCACCCCCAAAGGCCCGTAGTGAGGTGTTAGGACACAGGAGGAAGAAGCCTTCGTTGTGCTGGGAGTAGTCCTGAACACAATGGATGGAAACAGTGGATACTCACCACGGTACCAGTGCAACAGAGTGGATGTTATCATTCTGAGGAAAAAGAGGGTATGAGACTTTACGTGATTTGTCTATGAAATGACTGAACAATTGTGGGCTGATAAACAGCTGAGGGAGAGATGATAAGGTACTTGAAAGGCCATTCAAATAAACATTAGTTCATCTTTATTAAACATTAAATTTAAGTAATTGCTTTTCAAAGTTGGTGGACATCATTCTCTAAAACACTATACAGAACTATTCCTATACAGGTGACTATAAATCAACAAAAGCTGCTAACAGTACAAATATGAATAAATACAACACACAAAATAAGTTTTCCCCTGAATTTAAAGGCAAGCTCCAAACTAACCTACAATTATTCGATTTATTCTAATGCATTGTACTAACGCAAGCTACTTTAACAGCGTTAATGTGCAAAAAGCATAAATGCATTAACATAAACATAATCTTGTGCTTTTATAAAAATACATAAAACTGTAGTCAATAATAAATCCAGGAAGCAAATTCATGCTCTCCTGTTTAATATTAGTACACACAAGTTTATCAACCACCTGCTTTCTTTTTGATCCAGATCTTAGGTGTGATCCTTTCTTAGGTGAGATCTGTGAGAGACAGACTCCTTATTTTCATTAGAAAGCAGCCCCAAACATTTCTATAGCTTGAAATTTGAGCTCGACAACATCTGCGCGATTACAAAGTATATCTTGTAGAAATAACAGAGCTATGTATCATAAATGCATACCAGTAGCCCAATGTTAAAGTCATTACATTTTATTGAATTATCATGCACTCTCTGAAATGCATGTGGTCCAGCTTGCAATTAATCATAATTATTCAATCCCACAATATAAGCCACAGAGCACCAGGAGGATTAAAGAACGTGTGGCCTTCTTATTCTTTCTGCCTATTGTAAGAACAGAAGGAAAATTCAGACAATATGGCACTGCAGGAAAAGGGCAAATGAATTCATTTCCTGTTGAATAAAAAAAGGTCTGAAAAATAACTTTCTGTCCAGTATTCTCTAGAGGTAAGCTTTCAAGTGTCTTGAGTTTATTGAGAAAATCATTTAGAGGTCAATGTGCAAAAAGCATTTTGCATCTTATTCTGAGAGCTTTGTTAATCATTATTTTTAAAACTTTGCTTTTTTTTAAGAGATAGCTTCAAGCTATGGATTTATAATGCCGAACTCTACTTGTCAATAGATTCTTTTATGAACTGACTTACAAAGACTAACACAATCACTAAGAGTACACTGTTCAGCTCTGCTTATAGGGAAAGTTTAGAAACACAGAAACATGAAACTTGTAGTCACACAAAGGGGTGTTTAGATGCCAGCACAGCAGGCTGCCCAAGGCAAAGAGCAGTTTAAGGAAAGAAAAAAGAAAGGCTTCAAAGATTTAAACATTTCTTCTTTCTTAGAAAGAATGATCATGATATTTTAAGTCAATCTACAGAGTCCTCTGAGCCTATAGGTCTGGGACCCGCCTCCTTCTGTCTCACCACATGGGACAGGAAGCCGCTGTCTCCTAAAGGCAGCACTGGAAATCTCTGGGGAATCATCCCAAGCCCAACTCAGAAAAAGAGCTCATGGGAGCTGAAGCTCCAGAGCCCTGAAGGTGAGGATACCGTGAAATTCTCAACAATGAACAGTAAGAAGCTGGAGAGGAAAAGGAATGAAAAACTCATTTTTTAAAAAAATCAGGGAAAGATTTTTAAAAAATGAAAGTATCCTATTGAAGAGTAATAAACTGGGTAGGAATGATAAACAGTTTGTTAGCAGGTTCTCTAATTCTACATGTATTGCTTCTTTAAAGTCATACTCCAAATGTCTAACCTATATTCAAGCTACTTCTCAGGGCTGGGGCTATAGCTCAGTAGCATAAACACCTGTGTGGCAAGTGCGAGGTCTCGAGTTCAATTTTCAGTACTATAATATAGAAAAACACTTTTTAAACACTGGCTGGTATTTTTGCTTGACTTCCAAAAAAAACTTTAAGGTATATTTCAGTGTACCTGTCCATAGTAATTGGATCCTAAAGACCAAGGAGGAAACAACTTTCACAGGCTTAGTCTTACACAATCTAACTTGTAAAACAGAGAGATAACACCAAACTCCACAGCCTCAAGAGACCAGAAATATTAAAATGATCATTGTTAAATTATTGTTTTTTAAAACTTTTTAATTTTTTAGTTTAGTGAAGACTGGGGAGAAAACTGCAAGAGAAGATTTATAAGAAATGCAATGTGGTTTAAGATTTTAAAAGAAAAACATTTTAAAGTATTAGCTGTAGCCTATTTGTAAATACTGGTGCCTGACTATATTCTCTGGTGAAAAAATTACAAAACTACGAGAAAAGAAACCTCGCAACTCTATAACCTCAGAGCTATGGAAATAAAAAGCACAAATCTTCTCTGCTTCCTCCAAAATGCACATTTCCTAATGCTTCTCTTAATTAGAACACAAAATTGAATTTGTTTAATGTTCGATAATGTTCAACTAACAATAACCTATAAACAAAGCCTCAGAATAAAATCCAAAGTCTTTCCAGCACTGGCAGACGTACAAATGCCCAGCCTCTGTACAAATTCTTCCCACTTTTGCTTGAAATTCAGTGACTTCTGCAAAGCTGAAATATATTCCTTTCCCACCACATTTAAAATAGCTTTTCTCAACTCTTGGTGACATCTTGCACCAGTGAGACCACCAGGAGAAAACACTTCCATTAAGAGTGATAAAGTAAATCACAACTATTGCAGAAAAGTGAAGGTGATGAATTGTATGTTTAAATCAGTAAATAGATGAATCACTTTCAACTCCTCAGCTTTTTAAGTGTGATATCCTTTCTGATTGGCTACTTTCAATTGGATCTCTAAATTATCAAATGCTACACATCTAAGACCACATCAATTTTCACCTACTCCACATTTCTGCCTGGGGTCATTCACGCCCCTCCCTCAGGCTCAGTCACAGTTGCCTCTCAATTCTAAGGTCACACTGAAGGTCATCCCCAGGGTAACCCAGTCTCCTTTCTGCTTTCACCTGCTACTACTTCCTTCCAGCTCCCTTGTTGGGCTCCTGCCCACCCTGCAGCCCCCCATGAAATGTTCCAGTCCCCCTAGGCAGCAGCTGTCAATTCTCTATGGTCCTGGTCCACTCTACCCACTCCCAGAAGGCTCTGCTCTCCTCTCCAACTTCAAAGATGAACTTGGCACTCATGATGTTTATCAGCAGTCGAATATTTACTGAATGAATAAATGGTTTAAGTGGGCTGGGTTTCCGTGTACGGATTTATAATTTATTTGCCAACTTTTATTTTTGAAGTTCTATTTTACCACCACCAAGAGATTGAGAATGCCCAAGTATGGGCAGGCATCGTTTCACACACTGCTCGGTCTCTCCCCTGTGACTCACTCACTGTTGGAGAAACAGGAGATACTCAGTAATGGAGCCTTTGAACACAAATAGCATTGGAGAATCATCTGGTTTAACTACCCACTAAGAAGCTCTGAGGGGCCTCTGCAGCACTGTACCATCCCCCTCTGCTGGGGCTCCTGTCCTCCCCAGCCGGCCTCTGCAAGCTCTTCTGTGGCCACCTCTATTTCTACTCCTCCAGGCATCTATCAGCAAACAGTGACACCCAGTATCAATCCCAACTGGTACAGAGGGCAGCAGAGGCATAAAGAACACACACATCATTGCCACCCCATCGCCTATGCTGGCCCCATTCTTGTGGAATTAAAAATGAGTAGAAACGAGAGACAATGCTCAGGTAACTACTGAGCTCTCTGCCCCCTCTTCACCCACCACTGGTGAGTCTCATGAGCTCACCTCCCTCTGGTCCTCTTGGCTTCCTCCTCCCAAATGTCTCCAATTTACTCACAAAAACATCACTTGCCTCCCTAACAGCCTAAATCTTACTCTCACTCCACTGAGAGCCAAAGGGCTGAGCTGATGTGTATCCGTATAGCAAATCCCACTCTTATTATTCATGTTTCTTTTCCAGGAGATTCAAATTCCTGTCCTGGGAAAGCAAAAAGTTTTCAAGATGTAGAAACCCTCTCTCTTCTTCCTACCCTCCCCATGTGAACTGGAGAACGAATTTTACAAGCAAAACCTTTCACAGATCCCTGAGACACAGAAAGATAAAATCAGTATTAGTATAAACTCATCTTTTAATTTGGAATGTACGGCACTTCTTATTAAAGAGACAATTGAAGAAAACAATGAGACCCTTGATGAATAAAACAGCAACTTGAAATTGGGATTAAGCACTATATTCATTTCAAAGTTGAATTTGTTTCTGTTCTGCTTACACAAGATCAGCTTAACCCTGTTCCCCTAGACACGTAGCAGCTCACCTGGCAACACTGAAATCAACTGAAAAGCTGACAGAGATTACTGGTTCAAAGTCAAATCACTGGCGAGGAGCAGCAGCTCTCCTTCCTCATGACAATCACACATGGTTAAGGTAAGCAGCACCCAGGCCTTGGGATAAACAAAACAAGACGCAAAGCCCAATCACACATCCTTACCCCATTTTGCCACCTGTGTTCTCCAGTTACCACAACTGAAGCATCTAAGATGCAACGGGCATTTCACTGAGGCAGTACGCAAGTGCCAGACCTAGAAAGGGTGTACTGACCAGACAAGCCAGGATGGTGCCCACACCAGGCTCAGTGGTGTCATGCCAAAGAGAAACCCTGGTCCTCAGGGTGTGGGAGAAGCCCACTCTGTCTACACTGGAAAAACCTACCCATGAGTCCTTTCCAACAGGGAACATCAGGGGGACACAGTGGCACACTCACATTATTTTAAGAGCACCCTTAAAAACTCTTACTACAGAACCAAAACATGGGCTCACTTTGTGAATGGAAATCAATACACGGATCTTTTAGAGCACCATGTTTTCTCTGGGAGGGTGTGTTGTTACTGCCCATGAAGAGCTATCCTAATAAACACAAATGCACACATCATGCAGCAATTTTACAATTGTTTAAAATGTCAGGTATTTCTCTTATACAGTTGAAGCCACAGAACCAAAATTGAAAAGAAACTGTAAACCAAACACACTTCCATTTATAATGCACACTGATAAACTAAGTACCCAAACCATGTGCTCAGATGCCTTTAATTCCTTTAATCATTGCTTAATTTTCATAAATGTGTTTCAATTCAGTAGAAGAACCAGTAGCCTTTCCTAAACTGGCTTTCAATTAGAGAATTTCATCAAAACTAAATCAAGGGTATATTACATCTGAACACATTCCTTGCTAAAACAAAAAAAAAGTGGTCCTCTAAATAGTGCACTAGTCTACATCCATTATGAACACACCCAAAAAGAAAGATACATTTATAGAACTTAATTTGTGAAATCTTCCAGGAAAAGACCATCATTTATTCAAAGAAATTAATTTTTTCTGGTTTATAATTTCTCATAAATTTTATATAAATATTAATTTGAATCTGCAGATTGATGATGGCTTAAATTAAAACCCAAGGCCTCAAGATATCATGAATTAAGAGAGAGAAACATCAAATAAGCAAATTATACGTTTGAAAGAAAATGAAGTGTTCTCTTCTTTGAAGTTTCTGAAAGCAATTCTACATTAGAATTTTTGCCTACAAAGCAAGCTATTTCAGTTGTTCTGAGAAGATGGGTTGATAAACTCTGTCACAAGTTCCCCTCCTGTGGTTGGTCTGGTCACTTCAGAGGTATCAATAAGGACTTGGTGGAGCAAGCCAAGTAAAAGCACAGAATGCAACAGGGTTGAAGGAATTTATTGGGCAAACTTCAGTGAGTCGCTTTCAGTTTCTTTCACAAAACCAAGAAGCTTTGTGGAAAGCAAAACTTTCCTAGGATAGAATGTACAACAGAACAGTAATAGAAGTGTCTGAAGTGGTCAAGCTGTTTGATGACAACCTAACATGGCCTGGGCTTTTAGCTGGCAGGACACATTCTGCAGAGTGCCACTCCTGGGGCCATGATGACATGCTGAGTCCTCCTGCTCTCCTGGACAGATGGAGCCGGGTGTGAGAAACTTAGGTCTGCGGGCCCTTGTGACACAACAGTGCTTCCAAAGGCACAGTCAAGTGATGCAATAGCAAAAAAACCCCTTTACAAAGACACACAAAAGCATATGGGAACACAAGTGGGCTTCAACAGCCTCAAAAGTGAAAATCGAGATTTTCCCATGACTGTGTCATTAGCACACAGTAGGGCCAGTGACCCCCACATACCGCTCCCCACTGCCCAGCTGTGGCCCCACCCTTGCTCTGAGGCATGCACTGCTGAGCAGGCGACAAAACCACAACAGCGATTTTCTAAATATCCCATAACGGGCCACCAAACTCTCTTCCCTCTAAGTAATTAGGTTCAGTTGTATATAATTTAATCTTCAACTCTAATTAAAAACAAGGCTTTTGAGTCTGAAAGTTCTAGGCCAGAATGCTTTCCCATCTTAACAATGGTTGAAAGAAACTTCCCATAGATAATCAAAAGAAGCTAAGAATTTTTAGCCTGCTCCATCCTTTGACCCGTGAAACCCACACTCTGCCTCTGCAGACAGGCCTATTTAACACTCCGGCCCAAAAGCATCACTCCTAGCCGAGCCGAGCCAAGCCAGCATACCCTGTCTGGACCTGTGCTCACATAGCAGCAAGGACGCCCACTGTGCTACTGCAGGAGTGTGTGGACAGGACCTGCACAATGGCTCTCATCGCTCAAGGAGAATGTGCCATCCTTCAGGACCTGTACCTCCCACGCCAACATTCTGCACGCTCTTGGTTTAAGCAGGAAAAGATATGGAAGAGTTAAAGGCTTTCTGAAGGGTAAGGAACAGAAAGCAGGTAAGTCGCAGCTTTTATTTGTGAAGCATCGCCCCAGTTCCACAGCTGTGAGGGAGACACTCTGGACAGGAAACTGGGTTGGAACCACGAGAGAAGGAAAGGCTGTGTGAAAGGCAGAGTTTTCCCAGGCAGAGTCTTCCCATAATGTGTTTCTGCTCAAAGCCACTACATGAACAACAGCTGCCGTTCATGTATCCAAAGCCAAACTAAGACCTATGTCACCCCAGAGTCAGGGGAGACATGTAAGATGTCCCAGGTCTCCTAGCCACCAAGGACATGGACCAGTAGCCTGGAGCAGGGAAAGAGCACGGGTCTTCCCACTCTGGCCTCTGAAGACAACAGCCACCCTGCATACGCACCTCCAGGATTCAAGGTACTCCCTCAGGGGCAGCTGCTCACCTGACTCAGCATCCCAGGGCAGCAAAGTGACGCTCCAGCCGTGCTCTGACTGACAGCCTCCCCAAGGCCTTTCCCCAACATAACCCTGGGCTCAGGTCAACAGCAGGGCTACTGGACATCACCAAGCACATGCAACAGCCCCAAGTGCTGGGCTAAGACAGCACCCCGAAGCCTGGTCAAGCTGGGCCACGGCGATCTCACTGCCAGTACTGAAATGAGGGTGTAGGGTTGTGTCAGTGCCCCCTGATGTTGTCAAGAATCTAGAACATACAAAGAGAAACAAAAACCTGGCAGATTCTGAGGCCACAGCCTATCTCACTTCCAGTGCTGATTGTGGAAGAAAAGGGTCTGAGAAGCTGCTCAAAAAAAGAATCATTTTGCACAGATCACAAGGTAAAGCAACCGCAGATCCGAAAGGAGATTAATCCTGCACATCTCCTGGTGGGCACCGGGGTTGCAGATGGGTTTCTCCAGCTCAGCATGGGTCCCACGCAGATACAGCCCCATGCAGCTGTCTAGGCTGTGGTCTCAGAAACTAATACAGACAGCTTTAGTCTAAGCATCCAAGCACACAAAACATACCTAGAAGAGCTTGGCTGTTCTGCACAAATGAGACCTGAGTGGAGGATTTTGCTGAGTTTTGAAAAACAGCTGAGAAGATTCAAAGTAAAATTCAAAGCATCTTAAGCCTATGTCAGAACAGATGCTAAGATCTTATATAATCAGTATTATCTTGATAAATCTCTTCAAACCACCCAGGAGGCGAAGAGACTGATCTTGGTTTTGTTGCCTTAAGAGTGAAGTAAGTAGAGCTGGATATGGTGGTGCATGGCATAATCCCATCACTCCTACAGGCTGAGGCAGAGGAGGATCATGAGTTCCAGGCTTGCTGGCACAATGCAGCAGGTCCCTGCCTCAAAATCAAAAATAAACAAGGGCCAGAGAGGTAGCTCAGTTCAAAGGCACAAGGGGGTGAGGAAGTAGCTAGTAGTATTTAAGGGTGACAACAGACCACTCGCCCCACTCCAAAGGAAGAGGGGCACGCAAACATTGGAACTGCATCCAGGACAGTAGAAGGAGGTGGAATGGGGGACAAGTAGATTCACATCTCCACCAATGCTTGTTCTCAGATGCACAGAGCAGAAGGGTAGGTGCTCTGACAGTCTGACAGCTATCTCTGCGTGTGCTGGTGCTGGTTCCCGGACATGCTCTCTCCCTCCCTCCCTCTCTATGTCCTCTTCCTGACTCTTCTCTTTCTCCCTTCATGAGAATAGTTTTCACTCACTAATCTGTCTTTCTTGGGAGAGCAGAGAACAGAAACAGACAAAGGATAAACAATGTACTTGGACATTGCTCTGTGATTAACTCATGACCACATTTTGGCAATGTATGGTCTCCAAATGCACTCCCAGGGCATATATTATATCTGTTATGACAACACATGAAATCAAGAATAAAATTCTGACCTATTTGAGGGCCTTACCCCATATTTGGATACAACCATCTGACAATTACCCAAAGAGATGACAGGACACTTGAGCCGACCCCATGCTCACACATGGAAACTTCAGGCCCCGATTTTCTTTCTCACCGCACCCTGGATATGAAGCTGCACTACCTAAACAGTCCTTTTCTGAAGTCCACACAGCTGTACCACTGGCTCTCTAGTCTGAGAGAAAGGCAGGTTGCCTTTCCTTAGCCATCTTTTTATAAAGAAGACTAATTCTGAAGCTCAGCACCTTCAGAATTACAGATCTGAGCTATTCCACTGTTGAAGACAGAATTGTGCCACTCTCAGAAAAGATGTGAAGAAGTCATACCCCAGAATGTGACCATATTTGGAGACTGGATCTTCACAGTGGTAACGAAGTTGAAATCTGGTTATTAGAGGGGACCTCAAGGCGACAGGCCTGATATCTTTATACAAAGGGAAAATGTGACCAGAGACAGACACAGGGCAGCCATCTGAGCACAGGAAGCTGGATAACCTGAGCCATGAGAAGCTTCTAAGATGAGGAAGCGCCTGCTCTGGGGCTTTCAGAGGGAGGGAGGAGCCACCAGCACCTTGACTGCAAACTTGTGGCCTCCCGAACTACGACCTCATGATCATTTCTAAAGATCCACGTAGGAAGTAAGATCACCAGCTGCAGACGACACAAGCGGCACACGTGAGCTGCCAGGTCAGTCTGAAGGCGCAGCACAGCTCTCTGCACACCCGCAGACTGGCCTGGTCAACCTCAGACCCAAAGCCCAGGCAGAATGAGACGCGAGAGCTCAGGCTCCCGGGACCTGTGCTGCCAAGACCAAGCAGCTGATGGGGGAAATGCAGGATGCGCACCCGCACATCCTGGGGTCCTCTTCTACAGTCCAGCAAGTTGCCCCAGCCCCACTGCCCACTGTCCTGCCTTCCCTGCCTGGCTGAGAGGCGCTGCAGAGAAGGCACTGGGGTTTTCGCTGAACAGCAATGCGTGGAGTGATCCGGCCACACCCAGGTACACTAATGTGTCCGCCTTCATTGCAGCTGGGATGAGGGCTCTGGGGATTCACTAAGGGAAACGTGGCTGGGAACCTGTGCTTAACGTGCTCCTCCCTACAGCACGGTCTATGCATGATAGAAGGTAGACTAAGGCCGGGAACCTGCCGTGCAGCTGCTGAGCATGCGCAACGCCGGACGCAGTACTAGTGAGGAGCATGCTCAGACGATGCAGAGGCGCAAGACAGCTGTGCCCAACTTGGGGCAGGCGTGGCCTAGAAGCTGGCGACAGGAAGACGGCGCTGCCCTGCCTGCCCACAGCTCCACCTGGCTCGGGTGGCAAGGAGCAGAAAGCGCGGGCCAACAATGTCGCCAACAGCAGAAAAGCCTACCCTTGTACTGTCGACCCAGGTAACTGCGGCAAGGGGACTATGGAAAGCTGTGGAACACCGACCAAAAACCAGGAAATCACACAGGGAGGGGAGGGGGAAATGGGAAGAAAAGCATGCAGTCTCCACCAAAGCCCTTCGCAAGACACCCGTTGGCGTTACAGGTGATGCGACTAGCACTTGCCTGCATCCTTCAAATACGAGTTTTAAATCCCTGTGAAAAGCCAAATGGGCTACAAATGGGTAAAAAACTGAGGCTGTAAACCCTCCCCCAAAGGAAGCAGGGGCGTGCTAAGGCCCTCCTTCACCACAACGAGCCCTACGGGCCACCTGACCCTGCAGAATTATGAGCTGACAATAACGTGCCTGACCCACGGGAGAACACGGGCCCCAGGCGGACACACGTGCTTGTCCCCCACCACCGAGGGAGTCGGCTCCAACACGCCTGTGAGTGATTTACGGTCCCAGACTCTCGTGAAGCATTTTCAATATCTTTTAGCAGTTTGATAAAACCTGTTAAAATTAAATTCCAACCACAACTCACTCATCCACACCTTAGGAGGCAAAGGTTACACTAATGTGATCTCTGTTTAGAGAGCTTGCCAAAGCGGGGAAGAAGGAAAAGGAAGAGGGAGGGCAGAGACAGAGTCAGTCTCATGTGCAGAAGCAGCAATCCACAAGCACCAAGGAGGATTTCCCCACTAATTTACACACACGTGCACACACACACACAGGTGTACACGTGTGCGCACGCACACATTAGGGCTGATGGATACAGATGTGGGGATGGAGTCTGACACTGGGAGATCACTTACTCCACGAGGAAGATTGCTTTCAGATCTCAGAGAAGGCTGTACACATCTCCATGCATGTGTACAGAATCAGTTGAAATTAATTTCTAATCCATTTCATGGGCCCAGTAAAGAGACCATCCAGCAGTTCAAATGCTTGCAATAAAGCACTTGGGCTGGATGTCATAACCCCCTAGTAGTAACTTCTTTTTAAAAAAAGCACTAGAAAGCTCAAAACCTTCAGCTTTTATTAGTGCAAGGTTTTTTTTTTTTAATCTATTTTGTCACTTTCTTGAGGCTAACGGTCCATATTCCATATTTATTCTCTAAGTAAAGAAATGCAGAGAGCATGTGTTTAGGTATGGACTCTATGCAGCAGGGGTGGGTGTTTAGACAAATATCAAATGTGTACCCTAATAAAATAGCACTCACAAGACTGCAGGCAGCTTCCCCTTAACATTCAGCCAGGCGTGGCCTATGACACTCACATCCTACCTGAGTTGCCCACGTGGCAGGTGCCCTGGAGCTCTAACCTTATGGACAAGCAGAAGTGTGCTGGGATTTTAGAAATTAAAACTGTCTCAGTTCCCTGAGAACCTGAACAGCTCTGTGTGGAACTGGTCCCTGCTCTTCAAGCCAGGAAAACAAGTCCCTCTGAACCTGTCAGCAGGCCATACCTGGGTCCACAAAGGTTTGGAAACAGGTCACACGGGCACCGAGGTATGGCAGATACCTGTAGTGCAGGAGGCCACCTCTGTCACATCTGGGCTCCCAAGGTCTACAGACCTGGACATTTCGGCCCACACCTCCTTCTCTCCAACCCTGACCCCCTGACCCCCTGACCCTGTATGAGCCTGGCTGTTGGACCCAGGGCTTCACTCCTACATTGTATTGTTTTATTTTGAGGTCGGGTCTCCCAGACTGGTCTTCAGTTTGAGATCTTCCAGCCTCTGTCTCTGAGATGCTTGGATATACCACCACACCTAGCTTCATCTCTCTTGTTAAGTCTGCACTAAAGAAGACCAAACACACCCAGAGATTCTGTTCATCAAAATGTTTATCTCCCAGGGTCCCAAATCCCTCAAGACATCCGATCTAACTAAAGTGATCGCCCAGGCAAAAGGCCCCACCTGGTCGGCTTCAGCCACTCTGACTAAAGTGATCGCCCGGGCTAAAGGCCCCACCTGGTCGGCTTCAGCCACTCTGACTAAAGTGATCGCCCGGGCTAAAGGCCCCACCTGGTCGGCTTCAGCCGCTCTGACTAAAGTGATCGCCCCGGCTAAAGGCCCCACCTGGTCGGCTTCTAATGGGTTCACCCTCAGCCTCCTCCCTCCCCGCCTCCAGTGCTACCGGCAAAACAGTCACACTGGGCCTGAGGAGGCCGCCAATGTCTGGACAATGTATCAACTGGGGTCTGAGGCAGATGCAAGACTAGAGAGAACAGTAGAGGCCTCACACCAGCCTCTGCCCAAGGAGGGTACAGCAGGAGAGCTAGTTTTTATTATTCTTGGACCTGCTAAGGCCTCAACCATATTTTCATCCACTACCAACCCCATGCCTGCAGCATCAGAAAACTGCCAAATTTTGCTGCTGGTTTCACATAGCAAAGGCTGGTATTTGGCCTGAAATAATTATACGATTATATTTGATCATCAACATGAGAGACCTAAAAATTCATAAAGCTGTCAGTTTTTTTAAAAATGAAAAAAAAGAAAAAGAAAAAACTTGTCGGTAAAGACCTCAGCCACTTTGCTGACTTCCTGGTCCATCCCCCATGTGCCCCACCACTTCCTGAGAGGCATCCCTAGAAATCGCACCCCATCCTCCACCAGTGGGGCCCCTACACACCCAGGTCACCCCAGATGGAGCACAGAGGGCTTCTTTCCTCCCGGGTGCTCTAGGCTGCTGCAGAATGGAGGAATTCGCTTTGGTTTTAAGGGTCTAGCAAAAGACACACCAGAAAACAGAAGTAAACCTGGGAGATATAAAGTACAACATCAGTAACCACAGATGATGTTGCCAACATTGGATTCAATGGTATTTACACCATGTAGATCCAATTCCAAAATGCTGCTTTTTGAGAGAAATTAGAAATGGGCCGAGTAAAAGACAATGTATTTTGAAAATGAGAATCTTATGCAGTCAAAAGCTAATTATACTGAGTATATAAATACAAATTGTTGTTCACATACAGCTCCAGAAAATAAACCTAGGAAGCTATAATTTCATGCAAGCATTAATAATGCATCAAATCAATTGTAAGGAATCAATTATAATTTCCATTGTGATTTTTTTTCTAATGCATTTTTGTTATTATTTCCATTAATTCCATTAATGGTGGACAAGGGTGACCCAGGGAAGAGCAGGGACTTGCGGGATGAGACAGGGTCATGAGATTCTGAATAGCAGGTCAAGACTGCCTCTAATCCCATCTTCAGTGTCTTTGCTGCTTTTGTCCCAGCCCAGATGTTCTGACCTCTGCACAGGTAACTGAAAGCTACAAAACGTGAGGAGTGGAAAGGGAGCTCTTCTCCTGAAGGAAGCTGCCTGGAAGACATGAAAACAGGAAGCGGGATGGGGAGAGCCCTGGGAATATCCGGAGAGAAGCTTGTTTGGAACCAAAAAAAATAGGGGAGTTGTGAGAAATTATCCCTAATTACTAAGGAGCTGTTAAAAGATGAAGTCAATTTATATTTGCTGGAGTAGAAACACATCCAAGATATATTGGCAGAACAGTACATATAGCAGGAAACCATTTGTGTGTGGGTGTGTTTAAAATGCTCATATATGTGCAGAAAATTTCTGGAAGGATGCAAAAAAAAAAAAAAAAAAAAGATAATTGTATCTTCCCTCCAGGGAGGGAATGAGAGTGTTATTCAGGGCATTTTTTAAAAATTTATTTTCCATGTTACATACTTTCCTAGTTTCCTTTTCCACAAGTATGTGCTACTCTTATAATTAAACAAGAAATACCCAGGCGGTAAAGGATTGCTGGGCAGATGTAGGTCTTAAAAGTTGTTCTGTTTAATAAGCAGAAGCAAAAGCAGGACAAGAAATGCTCCCAAGTGCACAGACTTGCATCCCCACAGAAGGGTGGCGGGGGGACTTCGGGGATGTGGACGTCCTGTCCATAAGCACCTCTCTCTGGATGCAGGCATAGCCTGGCCCTGAGTCCTTCCAAGTCACTGTTTGAGGTCCCCAAAGGGCGCAGTGGTGAGGCGGCCCAGCTTGGCAGGCGTTCAGAGAACCGTACCCAGCAAGACTCAAAGCATTTGCCCTGCCATTCCCAGCACAGCAACCAAACTCACTACACCCCAGAGTCTTTCATTAGCAGGTGAAAGTGATACATTATAAATATTTACTCTTCATCAATTCAACCTGAAAGGAAGATGCAGAAAGAGAAAGATCAAGTGAGGCCCATGGGTATGCACGGGTACCTTGCTGGAGCCTGCTGAAAACTGCAGGCTCCCTGGAGCAGTGGCCACATGCAGACCAGAGTACAAAGCCCGGGAAGGTTCTGGAATGAGGCTGGAGGCCTGTGGCCGAGAGCCTGCCCACGCACAGCACCGGCTCACTCCAGTCTCTCGTGACTTTTCTTCATTGGTTTCTCTTTTAAAAGAATGGAAGAGAGAACGGAAAGGAGGAGAGGGAAAAGAGGAAGAGAGGGAGGGAGGGAGGCCTCCACTGGTTCTCCGTCTCCCTAAGGAGCTCTTGGTGAAAGCCTCCAGGGTGAAGCCACACCAGCCAGCAGTCAGCACCAGCTGCCTGTACACGGTACACAAGTCCTCCTTGCCCCTGGTCTCTCAGCCAGCTCTGCCGCTGAGTCCACAATGGCCACACAGACCCCACAGGCAGCCGCTGCCTACACCAAGGGCCCCACTGCCCCGTCCTCCACCACTCACCGCTGACCCTCAGCCCAAGGAGACCGCGAAGGGGGAAGTTAACAGAGGCAGTCACTGCACCCAGGCTGCTGCCAAATAGGAGCCCAAACAAGGAAAGTGAACAAACAATGCCCCGGGTCCTCTTACAGGGGCCAGGTCACCATGATGCTGGAGGTAACGGGCCAGCTCCCACCAAGCCCAGTACTGCCAGCCAATTAACAGAATGCTCTGATTTACCTTGGGCTGGGTGATACCTCTGTGACAGCAAAGCATCTAGGATAAAGGAAAGGTGGGCGGGCAGAGTAGAGAGAGGGAAGAGCTGGCTGCTGTAATGAAGGAGGCAGGAGGCCTGGCCTGGAGCTATGCAAGGGTCAAGAGTGTCCACACACATTTGCTTTTGGGAAAAAGCAAATGAAACCAAACAGCTCCATAGGGCAAAAGGATTCTGCTGTGGTCACAATATGAAAACTAGTGGACAAAGTATGCATTTAAAACAATCTAGGCAGTGGTGCATGTTTGCGAGAAAGGTCACAAGTCTGAGTCCTACCTGGGCAACTGGGCAAGACTCTGTCTCCAAATGAAAAACAAAAAGGGCTGAGGATGTAGCTCCGTGTGAAGGCCCTGAAATCAGTCTCCTGAACTGCAATACATATGAGTAAGAAAGCTGAAAAGAAGGTATGGACCTAAAAGAAAGGAATATAAACTCAAGGGACACAAGCCACACTAGCCAAAGATAAATCTAAAAATATAACTGCACTCATGCAAGAACTTGCAATTAACTGAATGGGCCCGTTTTGTGCACAGTTTATTTCCAGAAATCAGTAAGTAAAATAAACTGGTTAACCAGGACCTAATCTGGTGCTATCCAGTGTTTGCGAGATGCATAAAATAATCCATATGCCTTTATTTACACGTGTTTCTCATTCTTTCCAAAAACAAAGATGAAGCCAGTGCATAAGCTTTCCCCTCCACCTACTCTTTTTGTTTTAGGCCTTATAACTGCTGAAGGGATTTGAACCCAAGCCTGTGGGTGGAAGCCTCACCTGGCTGGACAGTTCCACAGTGAGCCACGCCTACCATCAGCAGCTCACCCTCACCCAAGCTCCTGTGCCTATGGCCTCGCCTTGAGACCCCTCCGGGGGTGCTGAGAGGTCCCCAGACTGGGTTTCTGAATTCCCAGCAATGCTTGGGCACTGGGGGTCAGGCATTCAGCAATAATGCACTTTTTTCTCCTAAGTGCCCCACACCTGTCCATGAAAAGGTAATTCGGGCAACTTCCAGCAGATGCTTGCGATCATGCTGCCCTCAAGTGGTGGTTGGCGACTCTGTTTATGGAAGAGGAGCAGAGAGAGGGAAGCAGGAGCCAGCTAGGAGGGCAGCCTACCAGAACTAAGAAGAAACAGCAACACAAATTAAAACAACGAAAGAGGCAATCTCCAAAAATTCAACGGTGTTCTGATATTGTATGGGTATCAAATCTGCAGACATGAAGTAGACACATGTATTAAATAAAATGTCTGTAAGTCACTTGAAAATGGACATACGGAACAGTTTAGGTGAAACTGTCGCAGGGATATACATAGATACAATGTATGCATCCCACCCCACCCCACTTACACGCACAAGAACCCAAATACCATGTTCTAATGGCTGTGTTAGCCTGGTAGATAAATACAGAAAGGTAACTTGGACATCATGGGGAGAAGAAAAACTATTCTGCGGGGTTCTCCACTTAGCATGTGATCATTTCCCAGGAATCATAGAAGATAAAGAAATACCCTCAGCAAGATTTAAAAAGCCAAAAGAAGCTGCAAAGCCACCCATCAGAACTGCTTGCCTTCCTTTTCGTTACACATTAAACTTACAACCAAAATAAAATGTGTCCCCCTAAATTGATAGCTAAATTTTCCTTTATGAAATTCATAGCAGGGAGAACAAAGCACAAATCATATTATGATAAACTATGCCAAGGAACTAAAATGTTCAGCACATCTAGGAAGCAGGAAACACTGGTATCTCCAGAGATCCTCACAAATGCTATTATGACATCTCTAATAATTCCATGACAACATTCTAAAACACGATCTATTCTCACATCGCACTCATACCCATTTCCCCTGGAAAGAACGCGGCCCCAGGATGGGCGACCTCTCTGCCAGCAGAAATGCTAGAGTGTGTGCGGGCAGCGCCCCCTGCTGGACGATCCGTGAAGCGCCCTCACGACAAGGAAAAGGTCGCTTTCTTCCATTTGGGGTAAAATAGAAATAAACAACAGCACTAGAAATGACTCAACTCTAGCCATTGGCTTAGACTGGCTTAGTCTACAAAGCCAGGCAGACACCTGAGTTTTCAGTGGGTTTCCAATGATGAGCGAATCAGTTAGAAATTAAGTTCAATCATCCCCAAACATCTTTAATCTTTGTTACTATTTATACGATTTGTAGTTCTCCTTCCAGGGAAAATAAAATTAACTTTTTTTACAAGTCTGAGAAATCCGAAATAGGGTGACATGAGGCCCTTTCTAAGATTATTTCTCAATAGGCCTGGGGTCCTTGCGCCACTAGTAAAGTATCTCGAATTTGCTTTGAGTTCACCCTGTTCTATGGAACAAGATATGATTAGCCAAGAAGGTAGATAAAGATGACGGCAAAGCCCTTCTTGAAAAAGTCTGCATGGGAAATCACAGTAAGGATTAGGGTCACCACTCTTAAAAACACACAGGGAAATACAAGAAAGACGTACAATCAGGAAAGGAGCATTAGTGCCCTGGAGTACACCTGGGCCAGGTGGGCGTCCAGGCAAGAGCCATCTCACAGGCCCTGCAGGTCTTGGGCTCACTTCAGCCACATAAAAGGGAAGAGAGCAGCTACTGGGAAAGGCTGCTGGAAACCACCCAGCACCCAGCGCACCCATTCGACACCACATGTGACGGACACACAGGACAGAGGCTCCCTGTGCACTTCCCAAGGTTGTACACTAAATACAGAAGCAAATCTCAATGCCTGGACCAGCAGCCTCTGCCTTCCTCTGGGGCCATTCAGGGATAGGCGGAGCTGCAGCTGCAAGGGTGAGGGGCTTCCTAAGGGCGCACTGGAGGCCATGGCGGGGCACGCAGACAGGGCTAAGGGGCTGCAAAGAGCCTGCGGGAGATTCTAGCCACTTGACATCACACCCACCTTATAAAGGCATTTTTAAGGCATGTACCTACATCTGCCCAAATGCACTCTCTCTTGACCCATCAATCTCATTACCAATTATGTATCTGTGAGATATATTCAAACAAGTGTAATGCAGTATTGTTGAATGAAAGGAGGGGTGTGATGCTTTTGTAAACTTGAAACGTTTTTACTTTTTAGGCATGAAAAAAAAAATGGAACTCAGGGACTCACACTATAATCCCAATACTCTGGGAGGCTGAGGCAGGAGGATCTCCTAGCCTGGACAACTTAGAAAGATCTTTTCTCAAACAAAACTCAGGCCTAGAAATTTGGCTTTAGTGGAAAGACCCAGAGTCTAATTCTCAGTGGCACCAAAAAACAAACACAGAAATGAGTCAAATACATCTTGAAAAAAGAGGTTCATATGCTACATTTAAAGTTAAAAAACTGTGAAAGACCTACAGTACACATGTAAACATACATTTTAAATTTCTGGAATACTGGGGACAAGAAAAATGCCATTCGTGGTTGATTCCAGGAAGTGAGATGGAGTGGAGAAGGCAGGACAGTTGGTGTCTCACTCTGCTGTCTTGTGGGACTTCCTTGCCACGAACGGGCTGTTAGAAAGTACTCCAATCCTGAGTTTTTACTTGCATTAAACAGGGAGCAATTACAACCAACCAGGATGTTCCCGCAAGCACGAGCACTCTCAAATTCTTCAGCAGAAAGGCCTGTGCTGGCCGTCCACCTTCCGCAAAGGTAGGATCAAAAGGCACTGAACTCGGTTCCGTGAACATCTGGGGGCCTTGGGCAGCCTCTGGGGGTGCCCAGGAATCCAGACCCCTGGTGCCCTGGGCCTGTCTGTGAGGTGCCAGCCCACCTGGGGGAGACTGTGTGCCGCAGCTCTGCAGGCAGCAGGGCCCTTGAATGAGCTGGGGTGAGGGAGGGACCTGTGGGGGGGGGGGCTGCCTCAGTGTGGTGGACACGGCCAGGAGCAGCGGCCTCCAGACCCAGCCCTCTCTGGCCGTCTCAAGTTTCTCACCCCCTTGCCCTGCCCCCAGCCCCCCAACGCCACCGCCTGCGAGTCCCTCTCCACACAGCCCACTATGACTGGGGCTACAGTGTCCAGCTTCTTTCCCACTGCTGTCTCCTGAGTCTGATTTCCCACACAGTAGTGTAACCCCCCGGCTCTGCATTGGACTCCCCACCTGCTCAAGCCGCTCCCCGTCTCCCAGCCTCCACCATGCCCAGGGACAAGAAGCACCACTCCCTGGTAGCCCTGCTCCACAGCTTCCTGTGCTCCCCCAGCCCTGCCCATTCTGAGGACTGAACTTCCCACTAAGCTACGCCCCAATTTGTTTGAAATGTTTTCCTTTGTGTCAGGGTCTCACTAAGTGGCTAAGTTGCTCAGGCTGGGCTCAAACTCATGATCCTCCTGCCTCAGCCTCCCAGAGTGTTGGGTTCACACACACGTACCACCACGCTTACCTACGTAATTCTTAAAACAAATCTGTAAACCTCAGTGGTCTGGCAGGGCCTGGGCTACAATATTACCCATCAGAGAAGGTGGCCTCTCTACCCCAGCACTCCACCCCATCCATCTGCCCTCAGCCCTGGCCAGTCACTCATGCAGTCACTCACATTCCCAACACACATACTGAGTCTTCCTCTACATACCAGCTATCACATAAAGACCACAAGCATGGAATGCGCGTTGGTTGCTGGACCTAGAATCAAGTTAGGCCTCTAGTCACTCAGACACATGTAGGATGGATGGATGGATGGACAGATGGATGGATGAATGTGTAGATGGACACATGGATGCACAGATGGATAGTTGTATGAATGGGCAGATGGACAAGTGGATGGACAGGCAGATTGACAGACAGATGGACAGTCAGTCCCACTGCCCTACCTGGAGTCCTGTCTTCTGACTCCCATACTAGTGACCTTCCCAGCTCATGCAGGACAACTGGCCCCTTGTTTGTGCTCCTTCCATGCCTCCTTCCCCACCCTTCCCCTAACAAACTCCTTCCATTTGTTTAGTTCAAAAGTCACCATAACAGCAAATGCGTCCCTTACACTCACATGCTAAGCCATGCCTTCCCCTCCACCCCCAGGACCGCTCCATACCACGAGCTCCTGCTGCCTGTCACTGGAGCACTAAACAAGCTCCAGAAAGAGCCCGCGTCCAGCACAAGTCCACAAACATCACAGCGCTGACACCCCACATCTACCAAAGTGTCTGCTACTCACAGCAATGTACAGTAAACAAAAGGGACCAAAGGCCTTCTCCTGTTCTTCAGTGCTTTGACATTTACAGATACAGCAGCAGGAGAATTCCCTCAACTCAGGGCACCAGATTTCAGTCCAGCATTATTCTTCTGCACATCAAAAAGAGAATTACCAAACACACAAAAATGAAAGACACTTAGATGGACGATATGTGTGATACGCACACATGCATTTTTAGAGTTTTATTCCATTTACTATCTCCATAAATTTTTCAGGCTGCAAAACTGAACTGTGAAGCTGTCCACAGTGACTGGCTACTGAGCTCTGGAACCAAAATAACAAAGAAATAACAATAGACAAACTCTGAAACCATTTCTCTTTGCCCTTCAGGGTGTCTCGAGTCAAATCTGGAGCTATGCATCTGAGAATCTAAGATTTCAGCCCAGGGGAGGCAGCTGCCCCACAGCCAGAAACTGATGTAACAGGGAGAGGGACCCAGCGGACGCCAAGTCTTTCCTCAGCTCACTGGGGTTTCTCCAAGCTTCATATTTTAAAGCTGCTTCCTACAGGTAGCAGCTGAGTCCTCGGAGCCAGCTTGCAGTCCTGCGATTCTCGACTGCTGGGACAGTGTCCAGCTTGTCTCAGGGCCACCACAAGACACACACATGGTCCTGGGGGGTCACAGCCCTGGCTGGCTAAGGGTTCCAGGCAGACATAACCGGTACACATGGAGTCCTGGGTTCCCCCTGGCAGCTTGCTCCAAAAATAAATTTGCAGGACCAGGGCCAAAGACGCATCCCTCCTTCCGCTGTAGCACATGTGACAAAGCCCTGCATTTGTTCACCATGGCCCCACTGTGGCTGAGGAGATTCTTCAGAACATGGGACGCTGTGCAGAAGACCCCAGAACTCAGTTTCTCGCATAGGTAATGAATTTTAAGGGACTCGCTTGCTGAGTAATCTGAGGGTCAAACTAGGTGCTATACATGAGCAAGAGAAACCTTGTACTCTGTACCAGGTTTCCTTATGGCACTGACATACTGACCTAATTCCCAAAGGGCTACCTGTTACCACCAGACCAGCAGGCAACGGGGTTTAAAGGACGTGAAGAGCCAAGGTACAGAGGTTCTACACTCCACTCTGCAGCTAACCGTAACAAAGTCTACCCTGTAACAGGCACGAACCTTTGCTGAGTCACTAAGAAACCAAGTTAACCTAGAAAAGTACAGGCGGGGGCTTATAGCTGATGCACTGGTTTTATACTTGGCACCTTCCAGTTCTTCTTTGTTTTATATTAGGCTCTCTTTTACCAGTAAGATGAAAACTGTGGGCTACAAATCAAAGTGGAAAAGAAAGTCTCCTTAACTCTCTGGAGACTCATTAGAACAGCACTGAACCTCACTGGGGTACACATTACAGTAGCGAGCCGCAGGCTGCCCAAACACAGACCGAGGGACTCGGTAACAGGGATAAGACACCATTTCTTCAAGAAAGAGGCAAGGTAGAGGTACTAGGGTTATAATATCTGAATGCTTACGACCCAAAAAAAGTTTCTCCTAAATAAAAAACATCGATAATTTTCATTTCTGCTTTTGGATTAGTACAGATGAGTGACTACAATCAACTCGTCTTTTTCCCCATTTTGTGTAACCATAATTAAGCTCAGGTACACGAATAAGACTCTTCTCTCTTGTGAACAGTTTAGAAAATAATATACTTTATTATTGAAATTCTGCCCTAAAGCTTTCTCCGCTGTCCAAATTATTTCCCAACTGCATTTCAAATTAAACTCCTAAGTTTTCATCTCGCTCCCCTAGGGTGTTCTTCTGCACTACAACACATTTTAATATGTTTAAATGATAGCAGTGCTATAAAGTGTTATTTCTCATTGAAAATGGTCATTAATATCACTTCATACCTCAGAGAGCGTAACAGTAATTTGGCAATAAAACAAAGTGCGAACCTCATCCACTAATAACCTGAACGGAGGGCCTGCTATGACTCATTTCCATCTCAGATGTCCTTCACACGAGCACACTCTGGTCATTATTGAGATGAGAGCATTTCACACATAACATCTCTAATTCAATAACTACATGCTATTTTATAGAATTAGTTTCTCTCCCCAAATTTCTACATACGTCTCATGGTCTTCTTTTGAAATCAGCCATGTACAATTTGCAGCTGGGTATTTTGGGGAAGATAAAAGTGTACCTTGATTTTGACAAAAAGCTTTATTACTCACTTATTTATAGTGCTAGGAATGGAGCACAGCATACTATGCTAACACTGGAATTATTCTTGCATCTTGATAGTTGTAAAACAACAGGAAAAGAGAGCAAGCTGCTTAAAACACTGCAAGAGTGTTCTTTCCACCAGAGTGTTCCTTTGGTCCCCACCTCAGAAGCACATCATGAAGAACAATCCACAACACTCCCTCCTGCGAGTAACCTCCCAAGGTCTGTCACCAACTGCAACCCAGAGTACCCTGGAGGGAGGGCCCCGGGGGCTGGAGGCAAACCTGGTCTGCACTGGCGGCTGGCCCGACGTCTGCAGGGCACACGCAGACCCTCTGTGTGCCTTCACTGACAGCTGGTGGATGAATTATACCAGCACAATGACTGTGAAAGCCTTGCACATGAAGTTTTAGCCAAGTCAGCAGCCCCATAGCTATTTCACAAACCTTAGACTGTTTTGCATCTTAACATATAAATAATACCAGGGCAGTAAAAAATGGAAACTGAAGGTATTTTTCATTGAGCCCACAGAAATAGTTCTACATCAGACCTGCCAGAGCTTATATTCTAAAACTCTTTATCTTCTTGGCTCAGTCAATCCACCACACCGACCTTATTTTCTAGTTAAATTATAGACAAATGTAACAGGATTCACTTTCTATCTTGTAATTAGAAGGTAGAGGCTGCTAAGACCTATTCAAGAAAATTCTGGGATGAGTCAGTTTTTATAAATATCTGACCGAGAAAGGATAGGCGCACTTGAAATCCACGCTTCACGCTGCAAACGGCAGCTGGGGGCAGGGCAGTAAACACTGACTGCTTCACGGGCCCAAATTAAACCTTCAAAGAATGGCGTCAAAGAGCAGGACTCAATGAGAACCCGATGTCTCGTTATTCTTCCTGGACCTGTAGACTCGTACCAATTCCAGAAGGAAACCCGACGTACAAGTCACATCTACGATACTCACAAATAAATCTGTTTACAAACAGAAACAGCCTCTCCGTCCTCGTGTCACCATGTGGCACGCACATGGGTCTGGGGCTGCATCTGATTTATACAAACAGACTAGATCTTCGCCCGATGCTGTATCATCTTAAAAGGCATATGCGAGCTCAAGATTAAAACCTATAAAGTCAAACTGAACTGCAGAGTGACTGTAATAAATACAACAATGTTAAGTCAGCTTCAAAGAGATTCTTGAAAGAAACTCCAAAAACTTTCATGAATGTTTTATAGGTTAATTTTAATATTGATATAACTCATCTTAAAAACCAACAGCAAGCGCTATAGGAGCGGCTCCTCCTCTTCATACCGGCAGTGCTGTCGGAGGCTTTGATAAAACCAGAGAAGCAGCCTGTGAGGGTGGGAACGGAGTGTCGCTATCCAAACATGGAAACATATTCCCTACAGGGGATGCATCACAGGGCTCCAGCTACCAAGACAGCCTGTCACGCAACACTTCTCCAACGGCTCACATTCCTGCTGCTCCTAGGGAATGCTGGAGCTGGACTTACTACAGTCACGTACAAATAAATCCTCCCCAAATATGAAACCACCATCGTCGGGTTTAACTATAGCAGCTGAGCCAGCTCTGCTCAGCGCTGAACGGATGTTGTTTAGCAGGTTCCTAAACTTCCGGGGATTCAAAAGTTCCGACCAAGTCACGTCCAGCGGACAGCTGTCCATGTCATAAGCAAAGGCCAGGCCCTGAATGAGCAAGCAGTTGTGTGCATGTGGAATGCAAAGTTGAAAGCACCATGTGGCAGAATGTGAGTGTGCAATGGGAGATGAAGCGTGGAAGAATTGTAAAGGTGAAATGGAGCATTTTGGGTTGTTTTTTTTAAATGTTATCTCTACCAGAACTTAGAGACGGACCTGACCAGAGTGGCTAAGCAGCCTCCTCCACTGCCCACTGAGCACCTGAGGAACCATGGCCTACACGGAACACAAGCAAAACCTGTTTGCTCCTGGCCACCCTTTCCAGCATCTTTAAAAAAATCAGATTTTTGCTCCAAATGGGAAAAACCCACACAGACAAAGAACCCGTGTATTCTGCCTTTGGTCCTCACTGAGCTCACGCACACCACTCCCAGCCTGGCGACCTCCCTTAATGCTAAGCGCTGCTGCCCCTGGCTCACTCCCGTCACTCCCCTGCTCAGAGCTCAATGCCTGCTCAGAGCTGTGCAGGAAGAGGTTGGCATCAGACCTCTGAGTCACCCAGAGAACCCCACATGCCCACAGCCCCCGATGTGGCCTGGGGAGCCCACCCCGCATGCCTATTCCTGCGGCTTTCCTCCCACTGCCCACTCCCCAAGGCTGAGATACCCCCAGAGCTCCCTCCTAGGCAGACTCTGGGTGGGCAGAGTGGAGAGTGCCAGTCAGTAAGGGCAGGGGCAGGAAGAAGCCAGCACACTTTCTCAAGAGAGCTGGCTGTGACTTTCTTGGGAATGCATATTCCTCTGCGTGTTTGTGCTGGCCCTGAAGGAGCAGGTCAGCATGGATCAGAGGTGTGGTGACATGGAGGGCAGCGAACACCCAAACACTTCATCTCTTTCTGCCTGGGCACCCTGTTTCCTGAAGGTACTGAACTGCACTGTCTTTCAAAGCGAAATGCAGATCCCAGAACACCAGGAATATATGAGCTTGACAAGTTCCGGTGAGCACCTGCCCATGGTGCTCCCAGAGATGACAGTGCAGGCGCGGTGTGGAGGGGCTGGTGCAGGAGCTGACGGCCTACCCTTGAGGTGCACATCTGGGGTGGGGTCGGGCCCACACTCCCTGGCGGGGGTGCTGCCAGCCTCACTAGGAAACCACACTCCCACCCCAAAAAACAGTTGCATCCCAGATAATAAAAATACACCAGTGAGTAGCTAACCATAACCATGTCAGTAGCTATGTACGCAAAGCCTTTTCTGTTCCAAAGAGAAGCAACAAATGACATAAGGCTTTGGCCTGCTCCAGAAATCTGCATTTCAAATAAAAAGCTATCAGAGCAAATGGGATGCTGAGGGGGGGACATTAAAATAGAGGCGCTCACTAAGTGACAGATGTCGGAGCTTTCGAAAGAGACAAGAAGCAAAGGATCTACCTCACCCCATCCCATCATATGTTTAAGGAAAAAAAAATGTGTCGTTTTTTCACTCAGATCCCTCTTTTTGGCTTTTTGAGACAATATCTCACTATGTCTCCAGACAGCCTGGAACTCCACAGTGATTCTCCTGCCTCAGCTTCCTGAGTGATGGAGTGACAGTCATGTGCCACCACATCCAGCTTCAAATGGAGGGTCTTCTAGAAGTATCAACAAGCAGGAAATACGGCATCTAGGTTTGCGTCAAGGATTGCTGCCGTGACAAGGAGCAACTCTCGCTCCAGCAAGAATGAGACGATGTTAGGCAGGTCCACCAGCCAGAGAGGCCTCATTCGGTTGCTGTTTCTGTCCTCCCTGCAGCTGGTGATGTCGCCTAAGAAGACAAAGCCCAGGGCTTTGTTCCTCTCACCCAGTAGTACACCTCCTCAGTCCCAGAGAGTGGAAAGCCACATCTGTGTCCCTCATCAGTGTCCTTGCTGGACAGCATTATTCCCTGATAAAGAAAACTCTGCCACAGGGAAACAGGAAGACAGCACATGTGACAGGTTCAGGAGGTGACATAGAGCTCAGGAACCCAGTAAAATGACTGACTCTGACCTCAGACAGCACAGAGCAGGGAGACAGAGTGGCAAGACTCAGGCGCACCCCCGCCCGCAGAACAGATGCTAACACAGGCAGGAGCTAACAGAACAATTCACGTCTTGTCTTTAGTAATTGCCTTAATATCAAACTGACAATCTTTACACAAATATGAATGTGACTACCTGGCTCAAATGGGGATTAGGTGAGGATAAACATATTTAGTGCCACTGGAATAATGAAAAACGGCTCAGAGAGGTGTCCTGCAGATAACTGCACCCTGGCTCTGGGGAGGGGTCTGGGGGGACTGATAAGCATAAGGTGCAACACAGACCTGGACAACACGCTATGTGACCCACGCACTAGCATCTTGTACAGATGCACAGAGAGGCTGAGGGACTCACCCACGACACACAGCCAATGAACAGCAGAGCTGGAACAGAAACCTCACTCTGTGCTCTGGGGTCTTGGATGTATTGCCTGCCTTTTTATAAGAAATGTGTGCAACTCTCCACAGGACAACATGAGCACAACCATGAGCAGTCACGACAGCTCCCCGGTCCAGGAAAGCTCCCACACTGCTAAATTCAGGTTCAACCACGAAGTCTGTTCGCTTTTTCTTTTATTTCCTGAATCCCATGAGGCCTGCTATGGTGGTCTTAGGTACTCAAACCCAAGGCCTGCACTTTATGGCCCTTCTGATCCCCTGACAAGGACACTCTACTGCCGCCACAAGAACAGGCAATGAGCACTTCTGCACCTGTTTGCCTAAATGACAGTCTGAAACACTGTTTAACCCTCAGATGTTCTATCTAAAACACAATCTATCCCTGACTGCTCACATCTGCAAGAGCTCTTCCTCTTCTCCCATTGTCTTATAATAGGAACCATTAAATTAATTAAAAAGTGCCTGTGTTCCTTCTTATTATGGAAAAGCACAGACAAATGTTTTTTGTGAGCCTAAAATCCCAACCATTTGTTAAGCACATCAACAACTTTTACCAATACAGTTACCCCTCAATATCTAGGGGACTGACCACCCCCCCAAGCCTCATCAGACTCCCAAACCAGCTGGTGCTGTAGACCCTTATAAAAAATGCCATGGCACCTGCAAAGAATGTGCTCAATCCCCTCATGCCCCGTGCCTTGTGCAGCGCTGGGCACTGCGCTGCCGGATACTGTAACTCGTCTGTAGGGTACTCGCAATGCCTTAGCAGGCAATGTACGGATTTGTAAACAGCTGTTACACTGTATTATTTAGGAGATAAAGGCAAGAAGGAAAAGTCCATAAATGATCAGCATAGAAGCAATTTTTCTTCCAGAACATTTTTTATCCTTGCTTAAATCTGTAGAAGTAGAAACACAGCTACATGTGATTCAAACCAGTTAAGAAAACAGAACTTCGCGCACACAGCCTGGAGACTTTTATGTGCTCTGACACCCCGCTCTTCATTATGGTTGCAGTGTTCTGGCAAGCTGAAGACTGGCTCGCTCCAAAGACAGGTAAACCCAGCCCCAGGAGCAGCTGTTTCAAATGTCGGGGAAACCTGACGTGAGGCTTGAGACACTTCACCTGAGGATCTTTTTCAGGGCTACTTGTGTTCTCTTTCCGAGCACGCAGTGCTTGTCTAGGTATACTCCGCGGTTTACAAGTTCACACTCATTTCTTTGTGCAGTTTATCTGTAAATCACCACAAGCACTGCCAGGATTTGGGCTTCTCCCAGTCACCCTGGGGAGACGCAGGTGCACGACATCACTTCCAGCCTGCACAGAAAGGTGGAAGGTGGAATCGGAGAGCAAACACAGGGTGATAACGCCCAAAAATGTGGCCATGTGCACTACTTTCGCTCTTCAATCAAGAGCTTGTGAAAGGTGACATAGAGCAGACACAAGAGGGAGCTAGTGGGTCCATTAACCGGAGACCATAAACTGGATTTTTAAAGCCACAAGCGTGGAAATGAACCAAAGCTGAGAGCAACAAGAGAAGCACTACAAAAAAATCCAGAACGATAAAAAATAAAAAAAATTAAATAGATAGATAGATAGATAGCAAAGTGCAGGAGATTGCCTCCCTATGCACTCAGAATTCAATGTTTTAAAGAATTTTTATTGTGATCTCAAGAAGCCAAAGTCAAACATTCGAAGATGGCCTGGAAATGACTTTCAGGTATTAGCAAAACATCAAAATGTTTTATGACATATGAATTAGATTTTTTTTAAAGTAAAATACCTTAAATTTAAATACTTTAAATTTCCTGCCTTCATCAAATATACTCACCTGCACTGCCCTCCATGGGCTACTAAAAATCACAATTTCAACAGCACAGAGCTAGCCATGGAGGCACAGGCCTGCCATGCCAACACTCTGAGGCTGAGACAGCAGGGTTCCAACCGCAAGCCCCCTCCAGGCAGCTTAGCAACTGTACTGGACCATGTCTCAGAACAGAAAATAAAAGGGCTGGGCTGAAACTCGGCACAAAAGGGCTGTGTTCACTCTCTAGTACTACAGAATAAATAAGAGTGATGAGTAATCCCCTCTCTGTGCCTACACAGAATTCTCAGCCTCTCCTATTTTGTATTTTTTTAACACTTTCTTTTTTTCTTTAATCGATACCAGGAATCAAACTCATGACCATGCACTTGCAAGGCAGGCACTTATGCCACTGAGCTAAATCCCCAGCCCCCTCTTTGTATTTTTTAACCTTCAAGAAAAGAAAACCATCTGGAACACATTGCGCTGCAATGTTTTCTCAAAACTCCCAATAACTGACCTTCATCCCAGGAAATGTGACATGATAAATATATTGCCAGTAAAGATTTGAAATATTGCCACTAAAGATGCAATTATAGATGCTAAAGTTTGCAAATTATTGAAGCGTATTAATTAAACCTTGGCACCGTGGAAGGAAACCAGGGGACGAATGTAAAGGAGGGTGACATGGACTTCACATCAAGTGCAGCGTAATTATTACCTCTTTTGGAGGAAGATGCCAGGAAAGGCACGCGGCAGTGCCTGTGGGCATGCTCCTCACCCTTCAATACCAAGGCCCGGATCCACCAAGATCCAGAGGGCTCACTGATCACGAGGCTTTCAGAGCTCACCAGGTTCTTCCAAATGCTTCCTAACGACAATAATTAAACAGCTGGTAATGGTGACCTACTTGTGCTGCTGAGCTTCCTTGGATAGTCTTTCCCATTAATTATATACACGCTGTGAACGGAGAGAGAATTTACATTATGAATAATAACTCCAGACCGCAGGCGAAGTCAGGGCCAGGCGCCACTCCTGCTGTCTCCCTCCCCACAGCTATCAGTAGCGAGGCCTTGTTAGCGCTCTCGGATCTGGGAACAGATGCTACATGAGGACTGCAGAAGTACCAAGTGTAGGCCTGTGTACGTGCTCCGTGTAAACACGTGGTGAGGAAACGGCTTTTATTAAACATTCAAAACTGCGCCTGAGGGGGAAGCAGCCGAGCCATCACTTCTCCTACACGTCACCCCACACGGAATCCTGTTCAGGGCCAAACTGTGACCCAAAACTTTCTGCACATAATGCCTAGCACCTTGTCAAAAGCACAAATAAGAAAACCGGATTAATAATACACACTTTGGGGAGGTGGGGGTACTGGGGATTGAACTCACAACCTCACAATTGCCAGATAGGCACTTATGCCACTGAGCTAAATCCCCAACCCAATATGCACATTTTTGAACACCAGTGCAAGATTGCAAATTTCAGACTGCCAGGGAAAGGAGAGGAAAATGTTGACTGGGAATGAAGATGTTTGTAGGAGTCTGAAATTTATTTGAAGATGAAAGAATCTTGGTGTGGGGGGGGGTCTCTTGGCTTTCATTAAAATCAACCGATAACCACTTACTATAATTGGATCTACATCTGCTCCTAAAACCCCAAGATTTTACTAATACACTGCAGCTACCTACTTGCTTTTCAGCTTCCTTTTAACTCTTCTGGAGACTGGAATAAACAGTGCAGCGTGGTCCAATAATCCTAAGGATACACTATTAGGGTTTTAAGACAGGAAAATGTGTACTCGTGCTCATTAAATACCTAGGAAGTATTTTGAATTAGAAATATTTCCTAGGATAAATTTACCAAAATTATTATCTTTTTTCCTCAGTCCTGAATGTCATTTAATATGCATTAAAAGTACAGTCGGGGTCCAATAGAGAAAAGAAATCACAGCAGAGAATTTCATCTAAGGGAAGGGGGTATGCAGGACCGCAGCCCCAGGGCAAGAAACCAGAAGGCGGGAGGAGGTTTCCTGAAGCCGGGAGGGATGTCCCAACCGGATGGCACTGGGCCCCCAGGGATGAGGAGCTGCAAAGGGAGTCGAGCAGGACGGTCACGGAGCTGGCCCGAGGGACTGGTACACAAGGCCACTGCAGGGTGACACCACCAAGCACAGCACACAAAGAAAGAAAAACGAGTGCCATGTTCCCCACCCCCACCCCGTCCAGAGTCCCTCGGGAGTCCAACAGGGTGAGCAAGTGACAAAGGAGAAGTCACTGCACAGCAGGGCCCCCAGGAATGGGTCTGAGCTGAGCTGAGCTGAGCTGGAACCAGTTCATTCCATGACATCACCACCGGTGCCTTGACCCCCAGGGGAGAACCTGGTCGCACAACGGAAAACGGGTTCAACACTCCTGACTGTGCCTACCACAGAACTGGGGTGAATTTATAGTACACAGGCAGATACTTTTTAGCATTTATTTAATCTCTGCAGTTACATTGGTTAGAATTTACCCACAGATTTAATGTGACACAAGAACACATACCAGCACTGTTGTGGTGTACGCCCTAACGGAACCTGGTCCCAAACAGCACACAGTTCCACCAAGCTGGGCACCCTAAGACACACCTCTCACCACACGCCCTGCTCCAAGAACACCAGGGCCCCAAGCAAACCCATGCACACCATCTGCCCTGACTCTTTTCCATGGAAAACAGAAGCCAGATCAAATTATCCCCGGGGTTCCTTCCAGTATGTAAAATTGTAACTGTGAAACTACTGCAAGAGTTTTCTGAATTTGTGCAAAAATAGAACAGGTTTAATGAGTCTCTGTGCATCTATCTTTTGCCTGGCTGTAGTCAATCTTACTAGTACTGTTTCATGCTTCAGTTGTGCACACGCCTGTAGTACTAGCATTTAGGAGGCTGAGACAGGAGACTGAGGCCAGCCTGGGCTACATAGTGAGTACAAAAGCCAGCCTGAACTAAAGAGTGAAACTGTCCCAGAAATAAAAAACAAAAAGAAAAAATAAAGTCATTTTAATTAAGACTTAGTCATAGGCCAGGAGTTAGGGAGAAACACAGAATATCTTCATAAATGCCTATATTATATTTGTACATGTTTCACTAAACACAAGCAATTTAAGATGTAAAATAACTGTTATGTGTATCTATAGTACCCACTGTCTTCACACTGAGCTGTATTCCAGTTCCTCTTTTTAATTTTTGTTTAAATTTTAAATCAGGGTCTTTCTACCTACTTATGATCCTTTTGCCTCAGCCTCCAGGACAAATGGGGTTACCAGCTTGTGCCACCATGCCCAGTCCTAGAAAACATCACAGAACATAAAGCCCATTTAAGCATGGGGGCATTTTCAGGAGCCTCAGTCCATGTACAGAAGTATGTGCAGGGCTGCCAAGTCCACACACACATGGCACAGCTGAGCTGCAGGAAGACGCGGTGCTGGGCAGAGGGTGCTGCCCTTCGCACGCTGACCCAAATCCACGCAAGGACCCATGGGAGCTGCCCCCAGCCCGCAGGAGCGGCCTTTCACACTCCTGCTGCTGCTGGGAGGGAGCTCGCTGCAGGACTGCACAGGCTCAGCAACCACCAGGCCCCCTGGGCCAAAGCTGCCCGCCCCAGCCTCAGGCAGATTTCCACACAGCCAGTCCCACAGCAGAAGGCAGGCTCGGCTGTTTCTAGACAGGAAAACAATCTCAAAACATGACACACAAATATTTAGTGTGTTTCAATGTTTTCAACCATTTTTGCTGCTGTTGTTATTGTTGCTGTTGTTGCGTCCTGATCTTCCTCTCATACTTGATGCTGGCTCCAAAGAGCAGAATCTACTAATCTAACAAATTAGGGGTTTAAATAAATGTAACTTTTAGCCACCAACTTAACCGCGGGCTCCCTGTGTACATTGTCTGCTTTCCGCATGTGGCAGAAAGGTTGCAATGATGGTCAGCCAGACTGGCAGAACCGTGCAAGGGCTTGTGCAGCCAGGGGGATTCCAGCTTTTTAGACAACATAGCCTTTCAGGACAGGGAGGAAACTTAAAGCAAAACCCTGTCCTTCTCAGTGAGGCTATAACGACCCTCCTAGGTCCAACCCGGCAAGGTTAACTAATCTTCAACTAGTAAGGGAACAGCCTATTATGAAATAACACCATTTTCCAATGTCATGCAACAAATGATACAGATAGGATGACTTGGGACTTTCGAACAGTGCCAGTGGTGAAGTTTTTTAACTGAACGGGTCCTAGTATTCCTTCCTAAACTACTGTGGGTTGGCTGTCACTTTGATGACCTGAAGAAGTTAACTGATACAAAGCAAAGGGCCAGGAGAGAAGCAGGTATGTGAGTGCACAAATGTGTGTCTGTGTGCACACACAGCTGGGAGCAGACTGCAGGGCCCATGTGTGCTGGTCAGGCATCCTACCACTAACTTTCTATGGAAGTCAGAAACAGGAAGTAGGGGCATTACCAAAGCTTGTTCTTCTTTGCATAAAGGTGAAAGAAGAAACAATTAATTTGACCTAATTCATCTACAGCTAAACTTGAGCCTGGATCATGGTCTCTCAGCCTTCATCCAGGAATCAGAGATGAGACCTACGCATCACAGTTTGGATAAATAGCGGTCCGAGGAAAGGCATCAAAGCGGCAAGATGAGATGACACAGTAGAGTCTGTGACCCCAGGTACAGCCATCCAAGCGGCAGCCAGGGCTTTTGGCCCAATTAGAGCTACATGAAGGATCCTATCAAGGAACAGAGCAGCAGAGCAGGAAGGAAGCACACTTGCACCCCAAAGGACCTGCTCAAAAGAAGATGCCACAGCGGGGTATAAAGACGGCACCTCCCCACTAGGGGCGCCACAGAGACCACCCCATTCTAGTCCCACACAAAACTTTGCCCTTCACATTGTTTTCCAGGGTCTTCTTTTTAATATATTTGGTTATGTGAACATCTGTACCAATACCAAATGCCATGGAAATGCTTTCCTCAAGCGCACCAGAGGCTGCTGTCATCTGCACAGAGGTGGTCCGAGCACAGCTGCATGCCAAGCCCCAGCCAGGGAGCTGAGTTCCACCCTCTGGTTCTGCCCTGCAGCCCAAGCCCTCCCTGACCTGCTCTTCCACCGTGGCTGGTATAAGATTTGTAGACACGCTGGGCACAGTGGCCCATGCCCATAATCCCAGCACTTAGGAGGTTGAGACAGGAGGATTGTGAGTTTGAGACCAGCCTGGGCTCCACAGAATTCTGGGCCAGTAAAACCTTGTCTCTAAAAAGTGAAATTACAAAGCAGAATTCATAGCACTAAGCTGCTTTATGAATTATATGAATAAGGGAGGAGAGAAATGAGTATGAATGCCTGAAAGAAAATACGAGCATCTTTCAGGAATGAGAACCTACCAAACCTACCAAGTAAAGATAATGTAGGCAAAATTACAATTATAAGGAAAGTAACTTTTTCCTAAAGTAAAATGAAAATTTACTTGGAGTAATTTCCTGTGCCTAACAAAATCAGTGAAAGTAATAACTACAATTCCAGAATGCGTCTATCACACTAGAAAAGACATTTTCACGAGCCATCTGATTTTTAACTGCTAAATAAGGGCCAATCCTTAAAATAAAAAGAAGTTTCAATTTAGAAGGAACATTACTGGGGCACTAGTGACGTTCATGCCTATAATCCCAGCACTGTGGGAGGCCAAGGCAGAAGGATAAGGCACATTCAAGTCCAACCTGGGCAACTTAGCAACTGTTGAGCTGCTTCTCAAAATATAAGATGTTTAAAAAGCAGCTCCAAATATTATCACAGTGCAAAGACCCTGGGCTCAGTCCCAGACACTACAAAGAAACCTTTAAAATAAATGCTATACCATGGGGCTGGGGGTATATCTCAGTGGTCAACTGGTAACTTGACATGCAGGAAGCCCTGGGTCCTATCTCCAGTACCCCAAGGGGGGAAAAAAATTAGCTTTTTGCTGGGAGGAGTAGCAAGCACCTCCAATCCCAGCACATAACAAAGAAACCAAACAAGTAAAAGCCTCTAGCATATATAATATACAATATACAATGTAGACTATGTAGACAATAAAGTAGCAAAACTGCTCATTCCAGTTACCACCGAATCCATTCCTGGCACAATGTGAAAATGTGAGGAATGTCTCCATGCCTCAGCTCAAAAGCTAGCTCAGGATTACCCCTTCGGCTCCAGGTGGCACTGCAGGGATTACTCAGCACGAAATCAGTGCACTTGAGTGGGAAGGAGGACGTGCACGCACAGTGACACAGGCCCAAAAGCGAAACACTCGAGTTTCAGCTGTTTGTACCTAATTTGGACTCAGACCATGATCTGCATTCTGAGCCCTCTGGCCTCTCTTCCCGCCCCCAAGCTATTCCACACTACCACTCTACACTGAACTATAAACAAAGAGGCCTTAATATTGTTACTGACACATAAACTGAAAGACTGGAGTGGAAATCCAAGGACACCCAAACATTAAAGTGAACAAATGACCAGGGGCCCAGTCTAAGCAGCTGGTAGAAGCAACTACAGTAAGTCAAACTTTCCCAACAGAAATACGAATGACACAGTATAAGTATTTTAAAGTTAACTCCTCATAATAAGCTCTCTTTTGTGGTCCTGAGAGAAATAATACTTTGTGTTTTACAGTTCTCACATAAAGGAAGGATTCTCTGGAAATCAAACAAGAAGGAACCCTGGTCCCCAGCAGTGTGTCTCAGCTCTCCTTCCCCCTTTAACTTCTTGGATGGGTAGATGATGCAGGTGTGTTTCCACCAGGTGGCTGAGTGAGATTCCCAAAGTGCATAGATCAATGCAAAAATTCAGCCCAGCACACCCATGACCATAATTCCAACTACAAGTGAATTGTAGTTGCTCAGGGGCAGCACCCAGCTCAGGGGAGCACCCAGACAAACCTCCTTTCTGGTAACCTTCCTGAGCACATCAAAGCCCTCTTTCTAGGTACACAGAAAGATGGTTCTCCAGAGAGCCCTCTCCCTCTGCTGCGGTGTAGGTGCAGGGTGTCACTGCATCCTGTACAAGACTGTGGTTGGCAGGTCCATGTGCACAGCTTCAAGAGAGCTCAAAATCAACCAAGGGCTGGGACACAGTGGGTAGGAAGAGAAGATCTTCCTCATCTGAAGCTGGCTTCACAGGATTTCCTTACTCTGACTCTCACAGTACCAGTGTCTTCAAACACAAGTATAGAAGAGAATGTGCAAAACACTTCTCTGTACAGCTCCACATTAAATCTAATGGTAAATGTTTAATATGCCTAGACAAGTGCGAGGAAAAGGCTGATTTGGACAACAGAACCTTCCAGAAGCAAAAGTACTTTAGGCCTTAATTCATCTCCACATATCTACCCACTCACTCAGCTAAAATGTGCTTCCTCTATGGCATGCATTATTCTATGGAAATATAGCAGTGAGTATGACAGAAGAAAATGGAGGAGACAGAAAAAGAAAGGAAAATACTCTGTGACAGCTCTCAGAATGTAAGAGAGGACATGAAAGCAGCCACAAGCTAAGGAAAGGAAACAACCCTTTGCAAAAATGCCACTTTTCCCACATTTAGGTGATTTGAGCATTCAAATAGCAGCATCAAAAGTGATTTTCAAACAAAAATTTACCTGCAATGGTTTACAAATATAGGTACAGAAACATAACCCAAAGTCATCTGTTACAAGTTTGGCTTTTAATCCCACGACAAAAGTGAACTTTAACAACAAAGATTAAAATGCACACAGCCATGCATATACACACAGGCACTACATGACAAAGCAAGTCATGCATCTGTCCCAAAAACACACATGGAAAATACAGCCAAAGTCAGATAACCAGCAAATACCTTTTACTAACAAAGTCACACTTTTCGCTGACACTAGTGGCGAACCTACGGCACATGTGCCACAGTGGGCTGTTTATTATCATTGAAAGCTCTAAACGTTCAGCATTGCTGGGCCAAAAGAACCTAATTGGTAATGGGGTTGGATGCTTGACAATAACGTTTTAAGACTGACCACAGGACAGCAGCTGGTAAACCCAGGACATGGTCTAGCATCCGAGGCTTCCACACACCTGGCTCAGGACCTCAACCAGAATGCCACGCAGAGGCCACTCACCAAACCCCATGCTTCCAGCCGTCATGTTCACCAGTCTCTGCACAATCTTTTGCTGAGGCAAGCATCAGTAATAGGCTGCCAAACCCACTACTATCTACCTCAAATCCACCACTATCCACCACTATCAGTTCTATTACCTTCAGCAAGTCACCTGACTCCTCCAAAACTCAGTTATTTTGTTTCTGTTGTTTTGTTTTGTTTTTCCTTTGGAGAGGGGGCTTTTCTTGAGATGGGGTCTGGCTAAATTGCCCAAGCTGGCCTGGAACTTGGGCTCTTCCTGCCTCAGTCTCCCAAGTAGATGTAGTTATATGTGTGACCATCACATGTGCTCAGAGCTCAGTATCTCCTCCTGGGAATGTTTAGGCTTAGGTCAGACTCACTAGGGACCTGTGGGGGATGGGAAGGGGAGCCTGACTGGCCCCCACATTCTGAACCAGCAGAGAAGTCACTGACTCAGCATCCTGAGCAGTCTCCAGGCGCGGGGAGGTGCAAGAAGCCCCTTTTGCAACATCTGGTTGCAGCCACAGTTAAGAATTCCAGAATGGGGCTAGAAGTATAGCTCAGAGATAGAGTGTGCTCAGAACACAAAGGCCCTGAGTTTACTCTCTAACACAAAACATCACAAGAACAAATTTAAATACTTATAAATTATTTTTAAAAAATAATTCCTAGATTGAATGACATCTCCCCTGCAACTCCGCTTGTGAACAGCTGCAGACGACTCTCTGTGTTCTTCCTTCTTTTCGCTTTCAGCTGTGCAGGGGAGGTCACAGGGACTGTGCCCAGGGTCTCGCACTGGGACACGTCCTCACATCTTTCTGTATTCTGTTGAGACAAGATCTTGCTAAGTTGCTAAGCTTCCCGGGCCAGGCTGGAACCTGCGATCCAACTACCTCAGCATCCCCCACACTGAGACTGCAGGCAAGTGCTACCACACAACTTTATTTTGAGAGACAAACAGTGCAGGAGCTGAGATCATTAGCAACCTACAGTGTGGGGTAACTGGGCCTCACAGAAAAAGACAGACATATTTGCACCTCTTTATCGTTCTGTTGGGTCCTCTAACCATACACAGGCTATGATGAATGTGTGGTAAACTGAGGTCAGACCAACTCCCCAGTCCAGGACAGAGGTAGAGGACGGACACCTGCTAGGTGGATGGCGACCCTGCTTTTCCAGAGAGTACTGAGACAGGTTAAGAATCGCAGCTTCAGGGCTGGGGATTTAGCTCAGCGGTATAAGCACCTGCCTGGCAAGCATGAGGATATAAGTTCGATCCCCGGTACCAAAAAAAAAAGAATCGCAGCTTCAGAAGAAATCAGTATTGAGCCTTCAACATAGGACACAGGCAGCCACCAATGGTGTTTGCCTGTTTAAAAAGCCACAGTTCCAGTGCTGAGAAAAGACATGGTAAAGAATTTGATTGCTTTTTGGTTTTAAGAAACAGTTGTGAGTCAAGGAACTCCAACACACAGATAGATATTCAGATTTCATAAAGTAATAAATGGGAGCTGAGCCTGAAATTTAAAAAGGAGAATTTAAAGCCTACTACTTCCTGAAGTAGGGCATTCATATCTTCCAAAAATGCTCAGACTTTTTAAAAAAGTGTTTAAAGATGTCTGTGCTTCACATTAAAATACAGCAGTAGGTGGGTGTGGTGGTGCACACCTGTATACAATGCCAACACCTGCAAGGCTGAGGCAGAAGGATCACTGCAGAGTTCAAGGCCAGCCTGATTTACATACTGAACCTATCTCAACAAACCAAAAGCCATGCTTGGAGGACCAGCTCATGGAAGGTTAAAGCGGTAGACTGGCTTAGTCACAAGAGGCCATCATGGACGTTATAGAGAGGCCCTTTATCAAAAATATATCAGAGAGCGCCAGGCATGGTGGCTCACGCCTGTAATCCCAGCACTCGGGAGGCTGAGGCTGGAGGATCATTGCAAGTTCGAGACCAGCCTGGGCTACACAGTGAGCTCAAGGCCAGCCTGAACTGCATAGTGAGAACCTGACTCAAAAACAAAAACAAAAAAACAACGATGCTTTCAGGCAATACCTTAACTTCCTTATTCATCTCTACTATGACTGTCTACACACACTACAAAGAAAGTTTGCTTTCTTAAAAGCAGGCATTCCTGTGTTTCATTACTGGAGCTACGTGGATCTGAACGAAGCCTCACATGAAAATACATCAGGACCGCTGATGAATCAGCAAACATGTATTACGATTTCTGCTGGAGGGAAGATTATTTACAAGATAATCAGAGATTCAAGGTGTCTTCAGACTTGATTCATTTTCAGTGTGCTAGTGCTCTTCATGATAATAAGGAAAATATGGGAGAGAAAAAAACTACAACTACTGAAGGCTTAGGAGACATGTGAGGACCAAAGTGAGTGCAGAACCGGAGGCGCACACATCCATGTTCAGTGTCACCTCCGCTCAGCCACTGGGCGCGATTCCCAAAACAATTCCCACTCATAAACTAGCCAGAATCGATGTCACTTATTTGAGCTAAACTTTATTTTAAGAGGCAGAGAGTTCTGAACCACAATTCATGTCGAAATCACAAGTCACAACCAGACAAGGACTCAAAACCCTGCACCTCACAACTCAAAAATATCTATTCTATCAAAGACCACTGGAGGGCACACAGAACCCATGGCAAATACCCAAAAATAATTATTTTTTTAAAATCACATTTGTATGCAAGGGATTATTTTACTTTTAAACTAATATTTGTGCTTAATAATTGCAAATTATCTCCAAAAATTTTCACATTAAGAAAAAGAATCGTTAGTTTTTAACAGACAGTATTTTTAAAAGATATGTCATGTACTGCTTAAATAGCCTAAACTTATATATTTCACACATAATAAGGCAAGTCACTAAGGAAACTCAGAATGCAAAACTCTTCCATTTAATAGCCTCAAAGAATTCTTTAGGAAAAAGACTCCACTTCTATGGAATAATATTGGCTTTCATTCTAATATTTTATTGATACCTAAAGTTAAAACAGTCCTTGCGGTGAGATGTCTGTTTTGGTAGCAGATTACCTGTTAGCAGTCAGAATCTTCTAACACAATAGCTGCCAGTCTTGCAAGGCACATCTGTGACAACATGCCTGCGAGAAAGCAACAAACGTCCACACCAACAAAGTCCACAGGTAGACTGATGCCTCAGAATGTCTCAGTATGAGTATGCAGCCACAAATACTCAAACTACATGGGGAACTTTTCCAAAGAATATTAAGGAATAAACACAAAGAATAAGTGTTTCAAATCCAAAGGAAATTTAAAGGAATCAGAAATTTCTGTACCAACCTGCCTCTTGCTGATGTTGGAAGCAGCCTGTTTGAGGTTCAACGACCTGGATAACCTCAGCACCTTCACGGAGTCCCTCCGAGAGGCACCAGAGAAAGCTCGGTGACACCCCGCGGGCACCCTCTTCACTCGCTCTGCCATCCCCACAAATCAGAAAGGTGACATCCACAATGCCCAGATTTCAAACAAACCATTGAGTAAAAGCCGTAGACTCCAAGGAAACGCTCCTTAAAACCCCAAAATGGAATCTGTGTCTTGCTCAGTCCTCAGGAAGGGTAACAGCCCGCAAACAGGAGCAAAAGGCAGACCACAACCCATTCCGCGTATGTAACCCTCAAGGGACCCACAGGCTTGGCTGGCGACAGCATCTGGTCCAGGCTCCCAGCACCAAATTAAAACACCCTTCACCAGTTAAACAGGCCAGGAGGAGTCGGTCAGGAGCAAAACAGGTGTAGCAACACCACTCGGCGTCAGCTGGGTGTCAACAGATTCCTCGGCTCATGCCCAGCCCAAGAGACAGGGGGCACTCATGGCTCCACCCCAAGACAGAGAGCCAGGAGAGTGGTGAGGCTCAGTGGACACCACTTCTCTCAGAGAATGAGAAAAAGGACGTTGAAATGTACAAACACATACATTTTACTCAAAAAACTACAGAACCAGGTATTCACACACACTACGCATCAGAAGTCGGGGACTTCCTGCTCCTCTGTTCCTGAGAGGGAAGGAAAATGAGAACAAGAGCATCTTTCCTTGCTTTACCTCCACTCCAGGTGATCCAGGACTGGAGTGTGAGGAGAAATCGGTAAAGTAGCAAATGAGAGCGATGGTGTGGCTTGGTGACAGAGACATTGCTGGGCATGTCACAGTCACAGCCTCAGCACCACAATAACAAAAATGAACAATAAAAATGAGAAAATGGAGAGGGGACTCTACAGAGTATTGAATTCTATCAGCATTCACCATGTGACTCATGCTTGTAATGCTACTAATACCAGAGCCACATAAGCCCCACACTGTAGAACACACAGGGGCCCACGCCTGACCAGCGGGCAGTACAGGACATTCAAGGCCACACTTTTCCAGTGAAGCTCCTAATCCTACATGTTTATTTATTTTATCAAAAGGTATACTATTTCTTTTAAAAGCACACATATCATTAAAGAAACTATGTAACCAAAAAAACTGACAACCAAAGAGCGAGTACCAAACTCAAGACAAAACTGGCGAGGAACAGAAACACAGAAGCGCAGGGTGGGCGGCGGAGTTTCTCAGGCATGGTGAAGTCACCCTGAAGTACACAGCAGGCTTGGGGTGCACAGCACACGGGCAGGGAACTCTGGTGACATAAAAGCTTGCAAAACACAAGCCCTGTTCTATACCCTAGGTCTTTTTTTTTTGTTTGCATATAAAACAATGAATCTAAATTAATTTCAGATGTTTAATGATAATTAAATGTCCATTTGCATCAATGACGACAGTTATTATGGCTATCACAGCTTTACATTAAATATATAATTTGCCTGAGTTCCTTAAGTGTGAATACAATTGTTACACATTTAGGATCAAGTGTCTTCCCTCCCTAAAGGTTTGTTTTGTTTGGCTTTTACGCTTGACAGTTCTGAGGAAGACACCATGTACAATATTAAGAAATTAACATTCTGGACAGAAACACATCAAATGGGTCAATTTGCATTAATTGTCCTATGGCTGAAGTCTTTTCTTAACATTCTCAGGTTGGTTTAAGACAGTAAGTATTTCAGAACATAAAGAAACTAGACATCGTTGAAAATTCTATCAAAGGCGTATCTTTAGGAAACTAATTCATTCTAAGAAACTAAAAAAAAAAGGCATTATATTTTACATATGGAACAGGTCCTCATCAAGAGATTTGGGAGAAACAAACAAGAGATGAAAAGGAAGTCAGTCAGGAACTCCCTCCCTCTGCCTACCCCTGGGTAGGGTAATTCTGCAAATAAACGACCCCTGCTATGGTTTCAACGTTCCTGCCAAAGCTTGAGTAGAACCTCACTGGCCGTGGGGAGGACACCGGGGAATGAATTACACAGCTACCTCAGGAGTAGGTGCCTGATAAGCACACACACAGCCTGGTTTCCTCTACTTCTCTCGCACTCACTCGTGCAGACGTGGCCACTGGCAGGCAGCAGTCAGTGCCATGCTCTTGGGTGCCACCCCACCCCAGCCTCCAGACCGTGAGCTGAAAGAACCGCCATTGCTCCTTGCCCAATAAACACCAGTACGTCTTGCTCCTTTAGAGTAGCAGAACAGAGCAAGACTGGTGTTAGCATGTAGTGTAGGTTTTGGCTGATGTCTAACTATCCCCCAGGAACCTCAGGTGCCTGTAGGTGGGGTTCTGGAAAGTAATTGGATTCTCGGGGCTTATATGTGACTTGTGTCAGGGTCTGGTTGGGAGAGGCAGGTCACTGGGTCAGGCCGCAAGGCCATGCCCCACCCTGGGCCCCTCCCTTCTCATTCTGCTTCCTGGCTGCCCTGCCCAGAGCAGCTTCTCCTCGACCCCAGCCCTGTGCTAGGCCTTCCTGCCTTGGAGAGGAAATATGAGCAGAGATAAACCTTGCCTCCCAAAGCGTCAAGGGTCAGATATTTTGTCCCAGCAATGAAAAAGTGACTAAGACAGTGCACTGGTCTTGACAACAAAGGAATCTATATCTCATCCACATACCTGGTACCAAGCTACAGAAAAGAAGTCTTTAAAGAAATTTACATGAGTGTCCATTCTACACCACTCCCTCTGTCACTTAAGCAGCAGTCCATTCCATAACAGAATAATGTGCCGATGTTTCAGGAATTTGTTTCAATACCACCAAATAAACTCTCTCATAATCCTTATCTCAGATGCCAAAAATACATGCTATGCTCTCACCTACAAATTGTACAGACTCTCACTTCCCCAGAGGGCTTCTGTTTCCGATAACCCGGGACAGGACCTAACATGCATGCTGAGCGAATACATGGGCAAATGCTTTCTGCCAGCAGTCAGGATGCCTCCCGCCCATCATCTTGTTGGAGGCAGATGGGCTTAATGACTTGATAACAAAACAGTGAAAATAATGATTTCACATATGTAATGAAAGGTAATGTTTAGAAAAGCAGAAATTTGTGAACTTTAAAAATTAAGGATTACTCCTTACCTGAAAGATATGCCATACTTGTATTTTAGAAGTACAACTTTTTACAGCACAGTTCAGAAGCATCAATACAAAATGCACAATGGAGCAGTGATGTTATGCCCATAAGAGACATAATTTGGAAGGTGCTGATGGAGTGGAGAGCAGCAAGATGAAACCCCTTGGTGCCAGCCTCTCCCTGAGTTGGGGAGAATGTTGCCTGTCCCTCATTCTGAGCACCGTTTACACTCTCACTTTCACAACTCTCTTCTAAGGAAATGGCCAGAGCGTTCTCTGAGAACTCTGGACTCTTCACTAAACACCAACAGCCAACAGCCAACAGCCGACAACCTCACCACGATCCTTCACCATGCCTGCATCTCAGCATCAACTGCTACTCCACTCATCCCCTGCTTTACCAGGGGCAAAAAACAGGAATAGAGGGAGACATTTCACAAGGCCACTACCAAAGCAGAAATTCATGACCTCACTGTCATATCAGAAAGAGATCCATGTACAAGAGGAAATGCTTGATACCACATCTAACATCACCCTCACCACCAAAAAGAGAGATGGTCTTCGCCATCGCCTGAGCACTGCCCCTCACCACCAGCCTCAGTGGGAAAGGAGTCCTGAAGGTGCTTATCTGGGGACAGGTTTAGGAATTTCCAACCTTACTGTAGTACAGTGGACCAGCAGGAGTGACCTAGACCCCAGGTGGGCGATGCAGGAGGCTCTGAAATAACAATGGAGACCAGACCTGATTGTAAAGCAGACAACACTTAGCAGCTTGCCACAGAGTACAGCACGGCAGCTGGCCTGAGGAGTGCTGGCAAGAACACAAACCTCATCTCCAGTTTTCAGAACTTGGCCAAAGTCCACCAAGAAGACTGAGAAGTGTACACTAAGGGTGCGTAAGACACAGAGACAGCATCTACTCCCTACACTCTTCACCCCCAGAAAAAAGTGGCATGGAGAGGGACAAGCAGAGGACACTGCTGTACCCAAAGCAGATCTAAAACATGCTCTGCCTTACAATCTATCCCAGGGGTTAACAGGTCTGAACAAATCCTGGAACTGGAACCATATGGCACTGAGAAGGAACGTTCTCAGTGCTCTGGTACCGACTTCCAGTAACTAGGGATAATGAGCAAAATCATGGCTTATTAAGTATTTACATTTTCTTCAGCTGTCATTTGGAATTTTGCTTCTTAATCCTAATTTGTCCAACATTAAAAAAATAGTTTTCATAATAATGAGAATTCATAATAACCAGGTACCCCTTATGCACCTTTACGCGAATTTTCCCCAACAAAGGCATGGTTTTGAAGTTCATGTAATCATAACTAAGAGCTATAATGGTTGGAAAATGCAGGCACTGGGCTGGATTTGAGACCTCCATCTCAAATCCAGCCTGGGCATCTTCCTTTGAAATGTTGAGTCCAGGGCCTTTTCACAAAACAGGGCATTTCTAAGACAAATTTTGGTATTTAGGAGTACAGTAATGTTTTGTTTTGTTTTAACCTAAAAGCAAAACAAGTGTCAAGACCTTTCTCAGTAGAGTAGTTGCCAGAAATATTTGAAAACACTCCAGAATCATTAAACCAGAATCAAATTTCAGAGCGAGGAAAGAGAGCACAGGGCGGACTACATCACCCAGCCTTGTTTGAATAATGCATCTGATACTTGTGAATCTGGGTGCTGTTGATTTAGATGATTAATGACCTCTTTTATAGCTACCACTTAAAATGAACCCTCTAACTTAGAAGGTATTCATATACCTCTAAATTATTAATTGTTTAAATTGCAGCATTTTTGAACAAATGAAGCACAGATATAAAAGCTACTTAAGTCTTTAGTACATAGGACTCTACCATTTCTACATTTGGAAATGGACTTCAACCAATGTAATATAAAATTGTCTTAAACAGGATTTCACTTATTCATGCTTAAAACCTCTCGGTTTTTTTTTGGAGGGGGGGTGTTTGTTTGTTTTGGTTTGTGTTTTTAATTTAACTAGGTGTTGGTACCTGTGTATAATCTCAGCATGAGGAGGAAAAGGTAGGAGAGTCATGAATTTGAGACCATCCCAGGCAACTAAGACCTTGTTTCAAAAACAAAAAAATAAGTAAAAATTTAAAAAGGGCTGAGGATGTAACTCAGAGGTAGAGCAACCCTGAGTTTTGTCTCTAGTATCACATGCAAACATACCAAAAAAAAAAATTTATACTGAATATATATTAAAAGATTCTAGACAACATATAGAGTTGTCATCATTAAATTCACAAAAAGCATACAAGAATACAAAATCTAGAGGGAAGAAGGGAAGGGAAGAAGCGAAGGGAAGGAAAGGAGGGGAGGGGAGGGGAAGCCCAAAGCTCTGAGTGCAGAGAATGTTGCTGAGGCAGGCACACAGCCTCCACCTCCACTTGCTGGGCATCCAGGACAGGTTGAGGGGCAGAGAACACCAATTCCTAAACAAAGTCAGCTCAGCATGGTGGCACAGCTGGAGTTACCTGCTCCATTCTTACGACCAACCTACCCACCCACCAAAGGAGCATCTCTGTAGAAGGAAAGGACTGTGCTTCTATCTGAAGAAGAAGAAAGAGCAGGATGAAAAGCTCACTCACATAAGCCATGATGAGCTTTAGGATGGTAACTGATTGTTTTCTTCTGCAGAGGAGTGTGCATTTCCCAATTTTCAGAGTTGTTCTCCCTTTGCTTCTTTTGGGGGGTTGAGAGGGACTCTGGGGTGGAACCCAAGAACTTGCTATGCTAAGCAGGTGATCTGTTGATGAGAATGGAGGTTGTGCCGTTTCACTATAAGAAATCACATAGACAGTGGGAAGGAGGGCAGCAAGGGAGAGGAGGAGGCAGAAAAGAGAAGGGAAACAAGCATTTCTCCTTTTCTGACACCATGATAGAGAAAGGCACCCATAGAACTCTCCTAAAAGTCTCAGCGGTTGCTTTGTGCATGGCACCTGGACACACAGCAAACTGACTGCAGTCTAAGGCGCCCCACTGCAGGCTGCCACTCAGCCAGTGTAGACCATGGGTAATGTATGCAAGTAACAAAACTCCCTTCTCATACATTTCATCGTAGCATTTGTTTAAAGGAGGGAGCGGGGAAAGGCAAGCTGCAGTTGCACATGCCCATAGTATTCATGTGGCTTGCTGGAAAACTTGTTTCTAGTACTAGAGCTGGAACCCTAGGCCTCTGCACTGAGCTACATTCCTTGTCTTTTTTTTTTTTTCTCTAAGATGAGGTTTTGCTAAGTTGCTTGGGATGGGCTCAAACTTGTGATCTTCCTGCCTCAGCCATGAGAGCTACTCTATTCCTTGCTAACTAAAAAGCCTAAAAAGGTAAAGTGGCACCAAGAAAAACAGCATGAAATCATATAAAACTAGGAAAGAGCTTTACTTTTTGATATGCTATGTTCCTGGCCCAGAGCAGCTGCAGGGTCCAAACTCCACTATGGCAAGTGCTATAGAACCCAGTGTCCCTGGACCGACACCGTGTCTGTAGCTTTCTGCTTTGTTTCACTTTGCTTTGATTTCCTTGAGATTCCAAGAAAACACGTGCGGCTTCTGCCAGTCAAGAGATGAGGTGATGGCTGTACCCGGCCGGCTCAGAGCCAGTGGGGGACAGGGAGGCCCACAGGCCAGGAACCGGAAGCGGAGAGCTGGAGGGTCAGAGCGCCGCAAGACTCTGCCATCCTCTAGCTGCCTGAGCTCGCCTAGCTGGTGTGGCACCCTGAGCTTGCACAGTGACACTCATGAGAATGCGGATGAACCAGGCAGTGACAGAGCTGCCCAAGTCTTCCTGTGGTTTCAGTTTAAGTCAACCACAAAGGTGTGGCCCCCTAGCTCCTGCCCACAACTCTTCCCCCTCATGGAGATAAAGAATCTGCTGATGTCTACATGCAAACACTGCTGCAAATTCCTAAAATACTGAGAATCATTCTTCCTCTTCCTCCTCCTCCTCCTCCTCCTCCTTCTCCTCCTCCTCTTCCTCCCCCCAACCCAAGAGGACAGAGAAAACGGAATGGGGGGGGGGGGCCCTACAAGGTAACACTGCCGTGCCAAGGGTGACAACAGTCAAGATGCAAAGTTTCCAGGCCACGCTAAAGACAGAGTGTGGTGGGAGGAAGGAATGGCTGCCCAGGAGCCAAGCGCTCCGGGAAGGAAGCCTAGGATGTCCCTGCTCATTCTGTAGCAGAATAGTGTTGCTCGGGCCAGTTGTCAGGATGGGAACCAGAGCTTGGGGCCCCTGAATACCCTACACTGACACACAGTTCTTCCTTGTGATGGATGACCTAGGTGTCCGGGAGGATGTTATGATTGGTGAAAAGAAGGAGGCTTGGGGGGAAATAGCACAGGAAATTTTTTGCAACATTTCAATTTTTAAAATTGCAGTTTAAAACTTCCAAAACAGTCTCAGGTTTCCAGAAAATAATTTGTTTCCTGGTGCTCAGGGTAGTGAAGACTCCTGGTACCAATCAAATGAAGCGTGCTGGAGTGGGTGGTCAGAAGGGAAAGCGCCCCTACCAACCCACCCCTCCCAAACGCCTGAGAGCCAATTTCAGCGCAGCTTCCCCAAGGCAGAACTCACTCGATCTTTATCATCAGCTACATCGCAGAGGGTGTCATCCAGGTCTAGTATTCCTCCATCTCCGTGCTCCAAGCGATGCACCTGTACCCAGTAGCTTGGATCCTAGACAAAAGAACAGAGACAGTGAACATAAAAAGTCGCATCACCTAGTTCAACAATTTAAACCACGATAGCTTCCTGCCATTAACAGAAACAATATTGCAACTGCTTCAGAATTCCAGCAACTCACTAAGCTTGGTGCTGAGTTTGGTTCCCTTTCTTTTATGTGAGAGTTACTCACACATTCCCTCAGCTCATATGCAGATACACTATTATGACAGGAACTGCGGAAACCAAGGAAACTCACTGCATAAGAATATGATTTCTCCTAAGTAGATCAGGCTTCGCACGATCCAACAGATGCATGGCTGATCCATCCCCTCAATGCAATCTAAGCAGGCATATGTCATACATCTGAAAAACTCATTTATTTGCTAATCCGAAAAAACGTAGGTGGCAAGCTCTGCTGGCTGGAAGTGTCCCCTACAGACAGGTCTAGAGATACTAGTGACAGAGGCTGTTGACCAGAGTGCAAATGAACACAGCGGGTGCAGAACAACACGTGTGGCTTACATCCATTTTTATAAAGGCAAAATTGCATAGAGAGATAAACATCTGAAAAATACACACCAAATGTGCAGTGATTATTGCAATGCTTAAGGAACCGCATTTAAATTTTATATGCTTTTATATAATAGTATGTACAAAACCATAAAGCCCCATTTTCAAGTTACTTGAAGAAGAAATACAGCTGCTTTTGAGCTTCTATAGCCATTCTCATTTACATACCGAAATGGGTACATCCTACATAACGTGTGCTGTGTCAGCCACCACCTTCCTCCTCTCCAAAACGCTGTAGACTGGGGTTTTGATGCTCCCACCGGCTGACCAAGGCTTTTTTGACCCGGACATGTGCTCACTGATGCCTGCCAGCTATGCCAAGGGGCCCTGACCACATCATGCCAAGGCTGACACAAGGCTGTGCTCATGAAGTGTCACTCCATGAATGTAGGCTGAATGGAAATGACTACCCACAAAGGTTGAGGCCGAGGTCACCAGCAACCACAACGGAAAATCAGATGTCAGCAGGGCATATAAAAACAGCCTCCACCCACCAGATGAAAACTAGGAGGGGATGGTTATCTTGGAAAAACATAACTCCTTGGAACCAGAGTCTCTCAGGAGAGCCTCACAGACAGCTTCCACAACACGATTCTCTCTTAAAAACAGAGGACCTGCAGCTTTCTCGGAAGAACAGGCAAGTATCCAACAGGGGAAAGAAAGGCTGATTCTATTTTGCATTAAAAAGTCTGAATAGGGGCTGGGGATTAGCTCAGTGGCATAAGCTCCTGCCTTGCAAGCGTGTGGTTGTGAGTTCGATCCCTGGTACCAATCAAAGAAGAAAAAAAAAAAAAAAAACTCTTTCTCACGCCTGTAATCCCAGCACTCGGGAGGTTGAGGCAGGAGGATCGTTCAAGACCAGCCTGGGCTACAAAGTGAGCTCAAGGCCAGTCTGAACTGCATAGTGAGACCCTGTCTCAAAAAGACCAAAAAAAAAAAAGTCCGAATAATAATAGGAATCTTTGCTGTCCTGTCAATAGGAATGGAAAAACGTAACAGAACAAAAGTTCAAGAAAAACAAGTTGTAGTATGCCACTTTTTATATGGCAAAAAAGATAATGACTCTAATGGAAAAACGTAACAGAACAAAAGTTCAAGAAAAACAAGTTGTAGTATGCCACTTTTTATATGGCAAAAAAGATAATGACTCTATAATAATTATACTGATTGCTGAAATTTAAAAAGTATGACATAAGAATGGAATGTGGGGCATATAGATCAGCAACAGTGCCTACCTGGCAAGTGTAAGGTTGTGAGTTCAATTTCCAGTACCCAAAAAAATGGATTTTTATAACGAGAACAATCCAAGTGTCTTGTTTATGATATGTTCATTTAAAATAAATTTAAACACTGATAATAAGTCCAGGTGCTGTGGCACACATCTATAATACCAGCTACTCAGGAAGCTGAGGCAGAAGGATTTCTTGAGCCCAGAGTTCAGGACAAACCTGGACAGGACAATATAGCAACATTCTGTTTCTTAAAAAGTAAGTTAAATAAATACGCATAGTGTTTTTAACTGATGACAACCAAAAATCCATTGTAAGTGAGAAATTAAGTTTATTCACCTAGTGGCTGAAGCAAAGGGTACCCATAAGTCAAAGTCCCTGCGAGGCTTTGGGCCCAAGACATGGGAAGACTCACTGCTTCTGCTCCAGACACAGAACCTGGCTGGGGCCTGGCCTGGGGCTGGATGAACTTCTAAGAGGAATCAGGAATGTAAGCAAAAGCAGCTTTACCAGGCACACAGAGTCCCGATGCAAGACAGACTCCTGAAGCCTTCCAGGAGCCACGCTCCACACACACAGCCTCACTGCACTGCGTGCAGGTGAGGAGTCCTCCAGCTGTGACCAGATGCAGGATGGTCCCTGTGTATCTTACGCCCATGCACGTTGGAGAAGAGCGTCTGCATCCAGAAACTGCACCCTGCTTTCATCTGAGCCATGCAGTGGGCAGCAGTCTACCAAATTTTCAAACAGGAATCTACTCATACACATAGGACTGAAAAAGTACATCACTGAAATTCCATGCTGATCAAAAGCCTGAGTAAAAAGCACTAAATAAAGGTAAAGCAACAATCATTGCCCATTAACAGTAATTCCAAGTTATCAGACACAACATAAGCAGGTAATTCAAAAGGAGAGACTATATGTGGGAAGAAATCCAGACCCACAAAGGCTTTGTGGGTTCAGGGCTAGAGAGTAGGAAAGGGAGCGGGGGTGTTGGCCGAATAGGAGGAGAAGGGGTGAGAAGCAGGAACTGGAGAACTTGGGATGAGGTGCTGGAAGCAGGCAGTAAAGAGTGGTAGGGCTTGTTAGAAAACTGGACATGAAACCAGGCTGAAAGACAGAAACTGAAAGACGGAAAAGGGCATCAAATGGATGCATGTTTATTTAGAACTGCTCCTGATACCCCACTGAAACTTCGGAGTGTGTGTGTGTGCGTGTGTGTGTGTGTGTGTGTGTGTGTGTGTGTGTGCGTGCGCGCACGCACATGAACCCACCAGGACACAAGAACCCAGTAAACAAATCCTACCCAGTTTTGGAAGCTGGGGAACAGATGGCCCAGGGGTAGCAAACTCAGCAGCATGAAGAAGGGGACCCCAAAGGAGGCTGCGGTGAACCCCTATCCAATTAAGCTATCCCAGCAGAGGCCCTATGATCTGGCTTGGGAGAAGTGAGACCGAGGAGGTCAAGGTGGCTGGAAGTCTGACCCTGCCGTACTCCCTGTTTCTCCTGCCCCGTGCAGGGTAAGGCAGGCAGACCCTGGCAAAGGCTCCAGGTGGTAGACGAAGAGGTGGGTAAGTACTTGTGTGAGGAACGTCCCCATCACACCGGCCGCCAAGGCAGAGGATGGAACTCTTCCAGGCCCTCCAACCATCCAGGGGACAGGCCAAGACAGGAAGGCAAGCCAAAGCTTTTTGTGAAGCTCAGTTATCAGAAACAACCTCAAAGGGGGGCAACAATCAAGACACAGACTTTGGAAGAAAGCCCCAAGGGTGGACAGGACCCAAACAAGCAAGAAACCCAAGCTGGAAGGACCACAGACTTCAAGAGAAGAAACTGATCCCCAGAGGAAGACGGCTGTGCACCTAGGGCAGAAGAAGAGAGGAGTGAGGGGCTGTCACTCAGTAGTAGAGGGCCTCTGCATTGGATTCCCAGTGCAAAACGCAGAAGATTTCAAAAAGAATAATAGTTAGAAGACCAGTCAAGTAAGTCAAGCAGCAGAAGAGAAATAATCAAAAAATAAAAAACTGTTCGGTAACTGACAGAGTCCAACATACATGCAGCATGCACCTGGGAGCAGAGAAGACAAACAAAAGGGGGAAACAGAGGAAACCTTCAGAAAGTAAGATTCTATCACTATGGAGTGATAAGCAGTCAGGCGGGCATGGACATCTCAAGAGCATCTCAACAACAGTGCTCCCTGCCTGCAAAATCCTCAGAGAGCAGCTCCCAGCCAGGAACTGCATTTTGTCAAACCACTAGGAAAATGCAAAGGTAGAAAAAGTTAGTTTTGCAAATGCAGTGTCTCCAAAAAGGTTGCTCCCTCTGTATCTTTTGCAGGAAAATACTGTTTCAGCAAAAACAAGGAATGAAGCCCACAGGAGAAGGGCAGGCCTCTGAGAGCAGAAGGCAGCAGAGGCAGTGGCCATGGCTGGGGAAGCTGGGAAGCTGGCCCAAGATATCAGCGTAAACCAAGCAGAAAGGGGTGGATCAGCCAGGATTGCCCAGCAAGCCAGGCCCAGGGTTGTGCAGACCACTGACCACATCCAGCTGCTGCTCAAACAATGGGCGGGACCTGGGCTGAGTCAGATCAATGCCCATTTCCAGAGGATCAACCAAAGGAAAATGCATGGCTCATGTCAGGGAAGATGCAAAGTTTGTAAAAGAAAATAGAAAGTAATCAAGGCCTCATCCACTGTGCAGCTACAAGCAGCTTTTAGTCATGTAAAATAATATGATTACTTAAAATCATAACATTTGGAGGAAAGTGATCTACTGTGTGTGTGTGTGTGTGTGTGTGTGTGTGTGTGTGTGTAAGTAACAGGGGTAAACCTTCTACCTTAAGTCAATTTATGATGAAACGCAAATTCATAAAGAAACAAGACAAGTAATTCATACAGAAAAGTAGCAGTAGATACCAGAAGAATCAGGTAGAAGAAAGAATCTAGCTTGGGAAGGGACTGCACCCTCCAGACAACCCTAGCAGGTAACAGACTGTGAGTGCAGGTGGTGCTGACAAGCACAATGAAGAGAAAGCTTCAAACATGCCTCCGCCTTTGCACACTGAGCACCCACCAACCCTAGTAGCCATGAGGTAATTACTTTATCAAAACAGTCGGAGTCTTTATTAATGATTTAACAAATGTTTTAAAATTTCGTTTTGCAAGTCAGTAGGAAAGCACAATCCACAAAATTACACTTCAATCTACATTCTACTGTAACCAACTGATTTAAAGAAAACATATGTTCTAAAGTTACTTTGTTTGGGGCAGTACTATGGATTAAGTCCAGGGTCTTTACAATAGCTATACCCTGCCTACCCTTTTAAATTTTTCTTCTACTTTGAGACAAGGTCTCACCAAGTCATAAATTACTCAGGCTGGGCTTAAACTTGGGATCCTCCTGCTTCACCTTCCTACAACGCGGACACATGTCAGCACACCCAAGCTAAAGTATTTTTTGTTTTTAAAGAGTGAAGCACCTGGTATGCCCAGGCGGACATGATTCATGTGATCCATTTCAAAAATGTCTTTTCGTGTTTTTTGTTTTTTGAGACAGGGTCTCAGATTACAATTATGTACCACCACCCTGGGCTCAAACATGTCTATGTTTTTTTAGCACAAATATGAAATTCAATTTCCATTTTATCATAATAACATAGATATCAGAGCTCATATTCAATAACAGAACATGAGCCTGGATCCCCAGGAAGCAGTGAATAATACTGGGTCCACACACACTCACCCACCTACACTCCAGCCGCACGCAGCACCAACCCTCGCCACCACCCACAACACACAGCAGCAGGGTCCCCACACCAGGTGCCTTGAAGGGCATGATGCCTCCACTTAGCCTGCCAGTCACAGAGCCAACCACAGCACAGTCCCAGCTCTCAACAACTTGCTGGCACCTGGCTCCCCTGGAACCAGCACAAGCTCTCATGTCCCGGGTATGTGAATGGAGCCATGTCCACCTTCTAACACTCTCACAGCTCTCACAGCAACACAGAAGCCCCTTCTTTCAGGGTCCCTTGGATTCCTCCCCTACTTCATGGAAATGGAGGTGAGGGCTCCAGGAAGAGCTGCTTCGGGATGGAGTCAGGGCAGGAAACAGGCAGCCTCGGTGACAGTCACAGCTGCACTGTGCCCTGGACCTTGCAGATGCATCCCTGAGCATGGCCCAGGCACGGTGAGGTGTAGAAGCCCTGCTCTCGGGTGAGAAACCTGAGACTCAGCGGCCAAGCTGATGAGAGGTCACTGTCGGCCATGGCCAGGAGCTGTCCTCCCTGGACAGCCCTGCCCCAGGTCTCTTCCTGTTTGGGTTTGCATTTGGTTTTTCTGCCCAGCTGGGGACAGAATCCAGGGCCTCACACTCTCAGGCAAGCTCGTTAACACTGAGCTGCACCCCCAGCAACTCCGCACGGTTCACCGGCACACATCCAGAGGGAGGCCGTCACACATTTTTGTAAGAAAAAAAGCTGGGGCTGTTACATGAATATCCTGTGACATGCTCTAATGTCACCCCTGATGTAAGGTAGTGGTTCTGAAAGTGGGGTCGAGACTGGTGCCTGCATCCTCTGGGAACCCACAGAAACTCCAAAGCTCGGCCTCTAGCCTGGCTTCCGCAGAGCCAAAATCTCAAGGCAGGAGACCACCTGCATCTGAACCAGCTGCCCTACCGGCCAGGGGAGGGGCAAACCGTGTGTCTTCCACAGATGATGGTGCAGCCCATAAAGGCATGGGTTTAATGCTTTTACCCAGACTTTTTTAAATCACACAGATATTGCCACCAATGCTATCTCTGAATACCATGAGCACACACCTATCGTTGTATCTCCATAAGAAGAGGAATTTCAATCACTTTTCACCCTCCTACCAGCTCAGTCTTCTCAGAGTTGAACACAGCAGTTCTGTGCAGAGGGCTGTGAAGTCCAGGTCACCGTGGCAGAGGCCTAGCCCCTCCTGCAGCCTGGAGCTCTGCCTCTCTCTCTGCACCACCACCAACAGCCTGAGCCCTCTGGGGCTGCTCTAAAGCCAGCCAGCAAATTCTCCTCCCATAAATCAAAGGAGGCCATCTGGGGATCCATTGGGGGGGGTAGTGTTTTCACAAGCCCTGTTTCACTTCATGTCTGCTAAACCTGTAATCCCTCTCTTCCTCTTAAGCTACCACCCTAAATTCCCTGTATGTACCTCAGGCACAGCAGGAGTCCCTGCTGATAACCTACTCAGGCCAGGGCTTCTCAATAGAAAGGCAAGAACCAGGGAAATAATCAGACAAATCCACATTGTGAGTTTTGCTGCTTTGTTTTGTTTGCAATACAACTAAACTGATATTTTAAAAAGAAAGAGGAGAGGAGAGGAGAGGAGAGGAGAGGAGAGGAGAGGAGGAACCAGATTGACTGTAAACAAACTGAACCATCCAGGGTTCAGGAAAGGACAAATGCCAGGATTCTCACATCTGCCCCTGTGCACTGAATAGCCACACACACTGGAGGAGGATCTAGGGAACTCCCTCCTCCATCCTGGAGACTGAACCTAGGGTTTCACACATGCTGGGCAAGTGATCCACCACTGAGCTATAGGATCAGTCCACAGGGGGAACAGCAAAGTGGGTACTGGTACCATGGCCCCCCAAAAAGTTTAAGATTGTGCATATCCATTAATCCAGTGTGGAAAGATATATGATCAAGATACTCAAGTAAATCAGATGTTCTGATACATAACTACACAGAACAGGACACCAACCATCTAGGCAGCAATGAGCAACAGGTAGTACACACACAAGTACACGTTCAGATTGCACCTCCCAACACGCTGACGAACACGCGCACCTTTTCTACCCTTCATCTCTTGCTTTCAATAATGTAATCACTGTCCAGCTCATCTCTCTTCCGACTTTACACTCCTCTCTTCACCCCGGCCCTGAATCTTGCTACTATGGGAACTGCCACAAATATCCCTTTCTCCTGTCACTGTCCTATAGAGTGAGTCACTTCCAGTGATTCACTGTACCCGAAAGGTCAAATTCCAACATTCTTAGCTAAGCAAGTGGTCAAAGCTCTTCCTGTGCCGTAAGTCAGGGCCCCTGATCCCACCATGTGGTCCTCTCCACCTGGCACAGGGCTGCCCTGCCTAACACAGCTCTTCCCCTGCTCTACCCGACACACCCAGCACGCAGTGCTGCACCGCCTCGGCGACACAGCCAACACTCAATAACTATCGCTCCACAGAATGGACTGGTCCTCGTGGTGTTGCCCATTGGTCAGCGTGTTTTCATCCACTCTCTTCCGCACGTCTGAACTGCTTTCCTCCCCACATCTCAGATGCCATCTCTCCAAGGCCAGCTCCCTGGAGTGCTTCTCCAGATCCCAGACTCGCGGCGAGAGCCCATTTCCTGGTACATGTGTGGTGCTGTTTTTCCCTGGAGAAAATCCCCAAAGGCAGGGACCATCTTTGGCCCAGGTTTTTTTTTTTTTTTAATCCACAGAACAATGAACAAAGCACTGTGTTGTATAAAGCCTGTGTACTACAGAAAAACTGAAAATGCTCACCCTTATTGGGTAAAGGAAAGAATTCATCCAAGCATTTCTCAGAACTGAATCAAGAGAGGCCTCCATTCCGACTGCCAAAAGAAACACTCTGCTTTCAGACCACACTTCAGGCGCAGAGACGAAGGAATCCGGATGCTTCTCCTTACAATGAGAAACCCAGACTGCCACGAGAGTGTCTTGCCACCACAGAAGTGAGCCCCCGGCCTCATGGGCCCAGAGCATGGGCTCAGACCCCAAGCAGACCTGAGGATAATTGGGGCAAAGATACACACACCACAGAAAAGGAGGCAGAGCACAAGCGCATCCCAGGAAACCAAGTTTGGCCCTTCTGTCCCCAGAAGACACAAGCATACGCCAGGTATGGGGTGCAATATGGGCATCTTTGGGCTGGTACCCGACAGCCTAGAGCAATAGGGAGCAAGGAAATATGTATGCAGTCAGTGTGTGACGCACACAAATCCAGGTCCCTGGAACGAAGCAGGGACCCACAAGATGGCCTGCGCTGAGCAAACACCTCTATCTGAAAACCCACACCTAACAGGGTCACCCCTCCTGCCCAAGCCCACTCCTTCACCACCGGTGACTAAGCATGTCCCCTGCTACCTGCCACACACAGGGCCATCTCCACAGCAGCCCTGCAAGGGAAACACTTCCACTTCCACTGTGTGCATGAGGGACTGAAAACCAGATGGGGACCTGGGCTGTCTGAGATGTCACTGAAGTCACGGAGGAAACCGTGGGGCCCTTTACTATACTCAGCTGTCACCCCAACCTAAAAATCCATGCTCTGCTCTTTAAGACACAAGGCTACTCCTTCTGGAGAGATCCAACAGATTTGTCAAGAAGACAACTGTGGAACAGAGAAACTAAAGCATCAACCCAACTGAAACACACTTTTAAAAAAAAAGAAGAGGAAGAAGAAGAAGGGGGGTGGGGAAGAGGTGGGAGCAGGGAAAATGAGGAGGGGGAGGAGGAAAGGAAAAAGAAAACCGACAAAAATAAAACCATGCTCCAGGTAATATACCTGAGCAACTCCATGAGAAAGGAATGCTAAGTTTATGCCGTTACCTATCAAAGAGGGACAGATTTAAGAAGCGACTCATTCCCATCATGCTTCAGGCACCAACCAAAGCAGCTGTAGAAAAAATGGTCCATGAACATCAAATAGGGTCATGTCTCCTCCCGGCAGAGACCATCCTCCACCTCCAGGGTCCACAATACAGTCAGTGGGTGCAGGAGCCACTAGAGCATGTGTTATGTTTAAAGCCAACTAAAATGTGGAATGTTTCTCTTATTTGTTTAAAAGAAATAATCTAAAGCACCAACCTAGGAGATCCTTCCTTCTCCAGCCAAACGAAAAGAAAATCCACCCTCACTTATTTATTCTCTAAGTAGCAACTTAAAGCAACAGATGCAGACTAAAAGGAATTCTTTTGACCTGGAGAGCAAACCTCACTGAAATATGATAAATTCCAAATGGCTCTGGATTCTAAAACAAATAGGAACTTGGCCTTCGAGCAGCCCCCTAATGCCCCTTACGTTACCTCACCCCAAACCACCTGCTGATTTTTTTCAGAAAGACACTCTCTCAAATTACTCACTCGCACATGAAGAACTCCTTACCCGGTCTATGCTAAATAAGACTGAATCCTAATCTAACAGAGAAGGAACCACAGGATATGAGAGCAAGGCCAGGGGACAGAGGCCTTCACACCTACCCATGCTGTCCTTTTTGGAAGCCTGAGCAAACTTCTGCCCAGCTGCACCTTGCGACTCCTGCACTTGAATCCAGTGTGGCCTGAGCGGTTTGGGGTCCGGGCCAGAGATCCACAGCACCACATGTCTCAACACCAGTGCAGCCCCAAGGGAGTGGGCACCGGACAGGGGTGCTCAGAGTGTGACTCAGACCACAGCCACTCAGGAGGGTGGAGAGGCCAGGGCCCAGTCTGCCCAGGACTGCTGATGCTGGAGTTGGGGCTCCCTTCTCCTCCCTTGACAGGGAGGGAGCTGTGATGATATCTTCAAAAGGTTTGCCTAAGACCAGAGGGTGCACAGGAACCCAATTACCATCAAAGACATCTGCAGGCAGGGAACACGCATCCGCTTTGAGGTTTCCCATCAGGGCACAGCACCACAGACAAGTGTTCGGGGGGCGGTGTGTGGACCCAAGCACACCAATGGGTCCCTTGTTGCTGACTCACTCGTTGCCTGTCTGTACCTCTGGGAAGCATCCTCATGTATTCCCGTGTGCACCACGCTTCACATCTGGGCTTCCGCACACACCTCCTGAGACATCAGCCTTCAACCCCACTTCATCTGCACCCAGTCTCTCTACTGCACTTAAAATCACGGCTTACAGATTTGCACACTGTGTGATTTATGACCCTGATGAGTCTGTAGGTAACATTACTCATTCATTCAGCAAATCTTCAAGGAACATGCACTGGACGTGGAAGCAAAGGAAATACAGGGTCACAGTTATGAAAGACCCCCACCCTCTTGTAATCTCCAACACACAAAATGGCAGAGATTCTCTCAGAGCCTCACACCCCAAAGCACACACTGACCTGTGTCACATGGTTAGCTCAACCCAAAAATCAATGTGCATTTTCCTACTAACCTGCTTGATCAAAATTTGTTGGCAGATTTTTTTCATGAAAGATCCTAATTTGACTTATATTTCTGGTCCCATTTGGTCAGTTTCCAATAAGGGTACCCATTTTAAATGGGGGAATTTTCAAATAAAGGCTGGAAGACGCCTTGTGAAATTAACATAAGGCATCTTCCCTTCCTCCCTCCCTTCTTTCCTGCATTGGGGATTGAATCTAGGGCTTTAACACAGGATTAATTCTGACCCTACAGTTTACCTTTAAGAGATATTTCAAATTTCATAACCTGTGCTTTCAACTTACTCATTGTAAGAATTTATGCTACACAGTATCTCAGGAAGAAAACCATACTCTAAGCACTAAAAGGGAAACCAGGAATAGCACAAACAGAACTGATCTGTTCATCATAGGATACTTAGTAAAGTTTCTTATAATCCTTATAAACAAGGAAGCAAAGAAACAAATTAGCACCATGGGGACTCAGGCAAAATAGAATTATACAGTTAGCAATTAGTAAACTAGACTACCTGAAACAACAATAAAACAATGTACTGTAACTATAAAATTATCACACAGAGGAGAGGACAAAACAGGAGGAAACTCATTTGGGAGGCTTCGTGAGTATTCGGTTGGAGAGTATGCAACAAGGAAGTCGGTCTCTGACAACAAGGGCATCTCGTGGGTGGCTGTCCTGGCTGTCAGTGACCATTAAAAAGGCAATAAAATGACTCTACGTGATTAAGTGGCCTGACTCCACACCAGTCACCTCCTCTCTAAGGGCACCTGAGGCCTCCTGTGTGAAAACAAGGGTGTGGGGTTATCTCAGAGCTCCACTTACTGTTCTGCTGTCTATATTGCTACATCAGGAAAGTCAAACACACAGCAGGCAGCTACCTTTTTGTAAGTAAGAATGAGATAACCATTCCTACCAACACATAATTTGAGACAGAAAACAACTCGTGATACAAATGTAAAACTACAGTAACTTTCCCTACATCATCCTTATCAAGCATACATTGATAAACACTGGTCTTTGCCTACAGCAGAGCTCGAGCTCCCAGAGCTGACCAAACCCAAGAGCCTGGTGGTGGCATTAGAACAGCGCCGTGCAGCGCCCTACCCTGGGTCCTAGGAGACAGGTGCATGCAGCAAGCACCACCACACAGAGGGTCCCGGTACCCAAAGACACTTCTACAGCACACATGGTGACTTCAGCAACCACAGAAACACGGTGGTAACAGGTGCACACATCGGCAGCAGAATGTGAGCCTGGTACGCATAAGATTCTACTCAATCCACATCCAGCGTACACAAGCACACACACGCACGCCCACCCAATCTGCAAGGAACTGTGTTTTGGAATAAAAGTAGTAAATTAAGTCTATTATGGCACCCCCTTTACAATTGCCTTGGGGAGGCAATTCCCAAGGCAAGCCATGGGAACGTGGAAGATTCAGTAACAGCACCCAATTATAAAAACTAAATGCAACCAGGTGGCTAAGGAATTGGACAAATGTGGAAAACACTGAAGACAGAGAATACTTCATGAAGGAAGTATCATTTCATTTCCATTGGGGGAATCAGAGGACAAAGGGGAGGTGGTCAAACAACCAAAGGAACCAAGTCTGGATGGGAACATACCTTCACCATCTGTGCCTTCCGGGTTCACCCCTCTCTCCCCACCCAGATGACAGCACCCATGACCCCTACCACAGCAGACAGGGCAGAGCTGGAGGTCAGGCCAAATCAGAAGCCATCACCAAGGGTCACAGCTGTTCTAAGCAACAGACACAGCAAATGTGAACCCAACACGTGTGTTCTGAAAGGAAAAACCATTTTGAGAAACCTGAAATCCAGCCTTTCTAAACTCTTAAACACTGGTTACCATGGGATTGCATCCTCCTCCCCACCTCTTTTTTTTGGGGGGGGGGGGAATGGGGTAAGTCGGGTTAAAGCTCTCGTCCCTCCAATTTTTTTTTAATATTTCCTTAAAACATTCCCTTTATATACTGCAGAAGGGCTTCCTGTCTATCATAAGACTAAACTAAATAGCAGCCCAACAAGATGAGACAAGGGAAACCGAAAACTCGTTTGACAACTGAGGCCACAGATCTGCTCCCACGGGTGCAAGCAGTGCTGCTGTAGCTCTTCCTGTGAGACCTGCTCCCAAGCCAGCGGCATGCAGCATGTGGTAAGCAGGCGACTTTCCACCCACCCCTGCAGCTCCTCCCCACTGCACAGGCAGATCTGGACCATGAATCCATTTACTTTACATCTAGACTTTCTACTCCCTCATCATGATTGAGGAATGCGTGTTATGCTTGTGATTTGTTACCATGCAACCAGCGTATCTGCACACGTGAAATGTAATGCCAGAGCCTGTTCCTGCTGAGAACCCATAACACAAATGACACAAGGGTACAGCCCAAGCCATCAAGGTGGTATTTTTGATGCAAAGTCACTGGCTAGTTTCCGCATGGGCCGGTCCCCACGCCATGTCCTATAAAAACTTGTCTTATTAGATTGCACGGCACCTCGCTCAAGGCACCAAGTATGTTAGAAGCAACTTCTCCCTTGGGTAAATAAATTTAGCACCTATTACTGACCTGCTTGTATTGTTGTTTTTACTTTTTCTTACTGTGAAAAGATTTTCCTTAGAAATAGTGCCACTTTGTACAAAGAGTGTAGACCACTTAAGTCAAGAAAACATTTCCAAATTAGTAAGGCTAAATCCACTACAGGCTAAACAAATAGTTTAAGGACTCTCCATTAAAAGCCTTGATGTTGCCAGACATAGTGGTTCATGACCATAATCCCAGCAGCCAGAAGGCTAAGGTAGAGAGGATCACCTCATTTGAGGTCAGCCTGGGCTGCATAGTGAGTTCAAGACCAGCCCAAACTGCTTAGCAAGACCCTGTCTCCAAAAAAAAAAAAGTCACAGTATTATGACACAGTAAGAGAAAATACTTCTCAGGCTAGTGAGACAGGACTTGATAGAAATTTGTGCTGTATTATACCAGAAAGGTAATAGAAATATCTTGAATGCTGATTACTATACCAAATACACCCTTGAGGTACCCTTTAAGGCTGGGAGGAATCGGGGTACAGCTCATCCTAACCTTGTGTTCCCTCCCCAGCACCAAAAATAATTACAAAGCACTTTGAAAAGCCTGCCTAAAGAATATGATACCAAGGTCAAAACTGACGTGGTTATACATAAATCTCTGGCAATGGCACACACTTTATAAAGTCCCAGGGCAAACAAAAACAATCAATTCCAGAGGAGAGTGCATTCTAAAAATGGAAGTATTCTAATCTTCAAATTAAGTTATTTCTTTCCTAAGCCTCCATCCTGTCTTTGAAAAGAACTAAACCTCTGTGGAAAGAATAGAGTGTAATATAAACCATGTGAAACCCAGAGAAACAATGAAGACTAACACCTCGGGAATGCTGAAGCCCCAGCTCTGAGGAGGTGAGGGAACCCGACCCTTTCTCCAGCCCCACTGCAGTGGGTGGCTGATCCCTGGCCAGGCAGGCGGATGGTGCCAGCTGTACCAGGAGCAGGAGACTGGGAAGAGGAGACAGAGTGCTCCTCCATCCTGGAGAGGGTTGCACACCATGAGGGATGAGCTAAGGAATTCCAGCGTCCACCTCCTGGCAAGATGGCCAGGAGCAAGGCCCACCACTCCACATCTCAAATCTCAAATGGACCGGATACTGTTTTGTGGGCATCTCCTGCAGTGACCAGATTCCAAGCTTCATCTGGTGATGATAAAACTAGAGAAAACACAGAGACTGCTAACAAGTAGGCAGACGCAGGTCTCTAGTAGAAGATGCAAATCAAGCATGAAGTATTACTGTAACCTGCGTTATATGGAAAAAAATGAATTTGGAAGTTATACCAATACCCTCAATAGGCATCTAGTATAGTGCATAATTAATATATGCAATCAGGTCTGTACTAAACTACAAATATATGATAACATGAGAAAAAGGATGATTTGAATGTTTTTTGAACAGTAACAAACTTTACCCATAGCCATCCTGTCGTTCACCCTTAAAGTTTCCAATTATAATTACAGCTGGCCTGCTACAAGTTTTAGTCAACTAACTTACTACTATGGTACAGGATCACTGCATAAACTGCAGCCATAAAAATAAAATAAAATGTGAAACTTGTCAAAATCAAAACTGAGTCACTTAGGTGTTTTTTGTTTTGTTTTGAAACAAGGTCTCACTGTGTAGTCCGGGCTGGCCTCGAATTCAAAGTGATCCTCCTGCCTCAGTCCCCAAAGTGCTGGGATTACAGGCATGTGCCACCACACCCAGCAAAATGGGAGTCATCTGTGCCAACCCTAATCAAAAAACGTATACAAAGCCAAGAAGTTACGAAGCAAGAATCGGTGTGCCTGATTACCTGACGACACTATCCAAAAAGACCCAGCAGCCACCTCACCCTTAAAATAACTGTTTCAGGAGTGATCTATGTCCAGTAACTGCTGTATAAGCCAGGATGGAGGCCTCTCTCACTATCAATCACAACAGCCACAGACTAGTGCTTCAAAACCTCTGCTGCAATCTCTCTTGTTTATGTACTTTAAATCGTCTCCAGCCTCCACCTCTCTGAACACGCTCACAACTTAGGCTGGCACGTGTATCCTCACTGCAACACTCTGATGTTCCCAAATGAATACCGATGTTTTTGGAAGAAGCAGAGTATTGGTTTTTAATTGCTTTGATTGTTTTTGCCCCACCACCACCACTACTGACCAGTAAGAACACTGTGGAGGTGCTAATAAACCAGGGAGGGCCAAGGACCAGGAACAGCCACTGCACCTTGGAGACAGACTCACTGCTCCCCAAGGGCCCCCAAAATCCATTCCACTCAAGGCACATCTCAGAACACATCTCATCACCTCACACTTGGTCTATGTCCTGAAAACTGCTTTTGTAGTTATTTCTGCAACCTTAAAAATATTTTACTTCCCATGGTTCCTTGCAAGTACAAAACCATGAAGCATTTTTAGGGGTTTTCCCCCCCAGTACTGGGGATCAAATACACCCATCCAGTGATCCACCACTGAGCTACACCCCTAGCCTGACAAAGGTATCTTTAAATGGCTCTAAAAACTTTGAAAGCACAGAATCTTCTGTACAAACAATTGGTGAGGGCAGGATATTTAATACTATCATTTACTAAATATACACATATTGCCTTGAAGGTGACAATGTACACACTTCCAGTAACACTTAGGACAAAGAAATCCCCTGTCTGATACAGAAACACACACACACACACACACACACAGAAGTGACATCAGCACCCTCACCCTGGGCTTTCCGGTTGCTCTTACACCCTGCCTTGAAGGAACCTGGTTTCTTTGATTTCTGGAACTGACTTTCTGAATGTTCAAGTCAGTGTCTGTCTCCAGTGAGACCATAAGCATCTTTCAACTTGCAGTATTATAGCAAATAATGTTTTAAAAACCAAAATATATTAGGTATCAATCAGATCCTAATAATTAATCTCAACTTTATTATGTCAGAAAACCTTTAAACTTCCCATTTTCCACAGCTAGTTTCCATTCTGGGGCGGGAGGGGACCCCACTGCCTCATAAATTCTGCATCGACCTAGTCCAAAGTGCTTTAAAATAAACCGGGTATTGATCACAGTGATGCAGCGTGGCAGCAGGTAGCCTGTGGGTCTGACCACACAGCAGAAATGCAGGGCCAGGGAAGGGCAGCTTTCTCAAAGCACCACCGACCAGGCCACCAGCAGGTGCTCTGGGCCTGGCTGCAGCATAGGATACTGGCTCCCTGTTCCCTGCTGGGGCCCCTCGCCACTGTCAGAACCCGCTGCTGCCAGCAGAAGGTGCCCACTGAGCAAAAGCACAGAGCTGTTCTGCAAAGCAAAAAATGCGTTCCTGTCCAGGGAGGGAAGAGTGTGATCTGAAGGAATAAACACAAGTGTTCCTAACAAAAACAAACCGCCAGCCTGAGGATGCTGCAAGGCAAATCCAATAGTTTCAAGTATCTTTCTAGCTAAGAGTCTTCTTGAAGGTTAAAAGAAATCAATGCGGTGAGGGCCAAAGCGGCACCCTGATCTAGGGCTTTCTCCCTGCAATTAAACGGCTCTGGGATTTCTGTAAAAGCTGACTCCAGCACCCACTCCTCTCTCCGTCCTCTTACACAGCCAGTCTGTGAGGGGTACCCACTTCTGTCATGGTACTGGGGACCAAGGCCAGAGCTTTGGGATGACAGGTCAGGGCACAAAAGCACTGTCACAGAGCTGGGTCCCCCGCCTGGTTATTTCTGTTGTGCAATACTGATTGTTTGGCTGGTTTGGGTTTGGGTTTGGGTTTGGGTTTGGGTTTTTGGTGGTGCTGAGGATAAAAGTCCAGAGCCTCATGCATGCTGGGCAAGAACCCTACTACTGAGCTACAGCCTAAACCCTGCTGTGTTTGTCTTTTGTTTCACAAAGATGTTTGATTTGATTGGTCTTGGTTTTGTTTTGGTTTTTTGGCTTTTTTAAAGACAGGATCTCGGTGGTCTCCAACTTGTGCTCTTCCTATCCTAACTTCCAGAGTGTTGGGATTTCAGGTGTGTGCCACCAGGCCTGGCTTAAAATACAATTTTAGAAAGACACTTGACTGCAATGTATTTCCTTTGAGAGCTCCTGAATATCACAGTCTAGTGGATGCTGCAATCTAAGGACGGAAGATAGGTTTTGGGCAAAGACTCAAGAATCAGGAACATGGTGCTTCTAAAGTCAGCCTCACGAGTCACTGGGCCTCTGCCGGCCAGGAAGGGGAAGGATGCACCAGCTCATCCAGCACGAGGGAGCCCTGCATTGGGAGTAAGAGAAACAAGAGAACTAGAGTTCCTACTCACAACCGTTACAAAGATTCTAGGAACCAAAACCTCCAAAGCTTCTCAAAGAGCTCATGGAACTGAGTTAGTGCTCAAAAAGAAGTGGAGTCACTATGCACCAGGATTTTCATAAGGTCCCTGCCTTCCTCACTTGAGTAGCAGGACACACTGTAAAACCCTTTGGAACATACATGTGCAGTGACCATCTATGTTAAAGGGTCACAGAAGGACCTTTAATACCAGCTGCCCACGGGCCACCCCAGACCCACTCACTGACAAGAGTCAACCAGCCTTGGACTACGTCTAGTATGCATGTAAACAAAAGCTGCTTCCAAAGTAGGCACATTCTCTTCTACACCTCACACAATTGCTTGACATGGACTAATTTACTGTCTTCTGTAAGTACAGTAGTATTCAAAATTTAGTATGGAAGCATAAATACACAGACTAGATGAGTAGGATAGTGTACCCCTATAATCCTACCACCCAGGAGGCTGAGGCAGTAGGATCTTAAGGTCAAGCCCAGCCTGGGCAACTAGGAAACTTAATAAGACTGTCTCAAAATAAAGGGATATAGTCCAGCAGAAAAATCCTGGGTTCAGGCTGGGGACATAGCTCAGCAGCATAGCGCCTGCCAGGCAAGCACAAGGCCCTAAATTCAGTTCTCAATACACACACACACACACACACACACACACACACACACAAAAGAAATCCTGAGTTCACTTTCCAGTTAGGATTCCTTCCAGCTTGAAGGGTCTGTCTAGGTCATCAATTAGCATTGCACAGATTTATGCCTAAAATGTGTTGTAGCTATCAAAAGATGCCATATAATTTCCTCAAGTTCGTGGCTCTATTTTTATACCTAGGTCAGCAACAGCCAGTGATTTCCAGAACATAAGTTATGTATGTTAGGAGAGGCCAGCTGAGCTCAGGCCCGTGAAGGGGTACTGCCCCAAGCAGTCTCCAAGCCCTGGGTGCCTCCAGCTCTCCCCTTCGGTCCAGGAATGGACCGGTCCTGCTCTGCCAGTGCCAACCAGTGAGCTCTGCCAGGTGAATGGTACCCTTGGCACCATGGTACCTCGCAGCCCCCAGAGCCCAGAACAGCCAACCCCTCCACCCAGAGCACGGGCTATGCCCACTCCTGAATGCTCTCTCAGCTCCGAGTCACAGTTCTGTGTACAGAGAAAGGGACAAGTGTGGCTTCTGGGGACTGGTGCTGCATGACCAGGGCCTCCTGTGGCACCTTCCTGCCTTCCCAGGCTGGCCAGGAGAGCAACAGGACAGCACTGCTGTCCTCACCTCTTCCCCACAGGCAGGACTCCCAGCCACTCAAACACAAGGCTGGGAGGAGAGCCGCCACCTGGTGCTGGGGGGAGGGGCCGCAGGTCACGCAGCCGGAGCAAGTCTGAACACAGCGACAAAGAAGCTGCTATTACTATGTTTTGAACACCGATAATAAAAAGATCCCGGTTTATATGCATGATGATTCACCAGCACTTCCAAGCGTTTAGGATTTTCTCCCTGCCCTGGCGCTCCTCTCTCCATCCCCACCCTAAGCACTGTTGCCAGAATAAAATCTTTCCTGTTTTCCTATAAACACTCTCCTGGTTGAGAATGCACAGTGGGCTTCCCCACTGTCTGTGTCAAAGTACTCAGCCCCAAAACACGCGCAACTGTGTGCGTACATGCACCCAATCCCCCCAGCCTGGCTCACTACCATCTCCTGGGCTGTGCCTCCCATCTGACACACCTATCTGTTGTATCTGGAATATTCAACAGTGTCAACCCTGAGACCTTGCAGACCCCTGCAATGCATTCCAGGTCAAAGACCAAGTACATGAAGTCCATTTCAAAAGCTTCTGGGTGTTTTTAGACTGAGTAGCACTCAGGGGAGAGCTGTAAGTGGAAAAATGCTCAGCAAAAGACTTTTATTCTCCATTTTCCTTACTGAGCCAAGAATTTATAATAAAACTTACAATAAAACACTAAATTTAGGCTCTTGGAAATTTAACAAAATTACATAATGGTTCAAATACATACATACAAATGCACCTCAGAAACGGGTGTACTGGGCAGTAAATAAAATATGTAAAGATTCTGGCACTTCACTCTAGGACTGTTTTCACAAATTAGAAAGACAGTCACATGATTAGCCAGCTAACCCTACTTCTTTGATCCTGCCACGAGCTGCAACGAGGTAGCACAACTTCAGGGGGGAAAAGCGAGTTTCTCCTCAGTCCTGAGACACTGCCTAACCACTGAGCAATAAAATGCTCACCTCTAGTACTGGGGATTTAGCTCAGCGGCATAAGCGCCTGCCTTGCAAGCATGTGATCATGAGTTTGATCCCCAGTAAAAAATCTAAAAAAAAGGAAAATGCTTACCTCTAAGAACCTCTTCACCTTCAAATGCCAAGGTTCCAGCACCCTAGTGCCACACACCAGCTCACAATAAGTGCGGCCCACTGTCAGCCATGTACGTGTCCTCAGCTTAGATGACCTCACAGCAAATGACAGTGCACTGCTTATGCTGTCCAGCAGAACACAATCATCTCTACACTCATCTTTTCTCATTCCTGGAATCAGCCATCAAAAATTCAAAATTTCACATGGTAAATTAATTTTTAAATAGTTCACCATCTTGAAAGCAATATCCTGGTCTTCACATCAGACACAACTCACAAATCACCTTCATACATAAATTCTTAAAATGCAGAAAGTGGTCTACATCTTTGAAGGCACAAAGCTATTTTAAAAAAATAACCATTCTGAGAATGTTTAAGCATTCTACACGTAACTTGGAACCTAACCATCTTTAAGTAGTATAATTTGATTTAAGGTAACAGAGTTTGCTAGAATCAACCAATCTGACAGATAAGTACCAAAAAAGCTTCAGTAAAAAAATGCCCTAAGGAAGTTACACACAACAAATGTCATTATGCAGGGAAGCGGCTCCTAGAGGAACCAGGAAGCGCTCAGACAGTAGGGGGAGCTCTGAGGGCTGCAGCTGTAACTCATGTGTGCCTGAGACCCATGCTCACGGCAAGGTGAAATTTAAAAGATGAGGGAAAACAGCAAAGATCTTTTGATACAAACCACAAATAACATCACCGTCATCCCACTCCTATCAAAACCAGGCACTATCTGGTTGGTAGATGTCTTGGAGAGTTTCATAAACTTTACAGCCTGAACCAAAACTAAAGAGTAACTTATAAAGAATGCTAGTGTTTCTTAAAATGCTCAATAAAGTAACTTCTCAGGACTGTATCCTAAGTGTCATCATTTATGGAGTACCTACACCATGAACTGCATTTACTCCGACGAGATGTGAGATACTTCTCGCAGTCTTTGGCTGATATTTTAGAAATCATGCCTTTCTGAGCTCGTGTGTTGGTGGAAGTCTTTAATTGCAGTACTTTGGGAAAATTTAAAGTTTGAGGGTAATTGAAAGTTTGAAGCCAGCCTGGTCACTTAGCTAGAAAGATCCTGTCTCATAATAATAAACAAAAAGGGCTGAGATGTATCTCTGTGCCGAGGCCCTGGGCTCACCAGTCTGGGGGGATGAGGGAGAGCATCCCTTCTGGGCAACTACATTGTACATGCAGAAATGTGAGAATGCAGCAAGTGAGGACCTCTGAAAAACATATTCAGCCAAATCAAGACAATGAAAACTAAGCTGCCAATGACAAAGCTGGCTGGAGAAATGAGCAGGATGTGTCAGTCACATCATCCCAGAGCAACGCGAGGACCCGTATGTAGAACCTGCCGCAAGCACCCTCAAGATGTGCTGCCATTTTTAAGGGATTCACCCTGTAACACCAAGGTTTGCCAAAAATAGAGTAAATATTTTAAAACCTTCAACTGTGCGGTTAAAGGTGTAATTCAAAGGTGGATGGAAATCACATTTTCGCAAAAGTGCTTTTTTCCATTATTCATGCAGTTATACATGGAATATTAGTATTAAATTTATTGTCTATTTTTTGGTTACAGTGTGATCCATCAAGATCTGAAATCTATCATAATCCAGTATAAGGAAAGGTTTTTTAATCAACATCTATAAATACATGAAATTCTGTCTGTCACTATTCTTTTTAATTCATACATGCTTGGAGTACACGACGTTTACACTTATCTCAGGGAATAGGTACACATACTGAACATACCTTCATTCTTTGTTTTCCCCTCCCCACTTCCTTCTGACTCTAGGCCTCTTCCCCATTTTTATTATTATTATTAGTTCATGTTTATAAGACACAAAGATTATATTCATTGAGGATAGTTGATACATGTACAGCATGCAGCTTAACATGTTTTTTATGTCCTGATATTCCTGTAAGTGAAATTTAATTCACGGAGCCAAGTGGTTGAACTGAGTTGGTAGAGTCCTTTGCTGCCCTAAATTTTTTAAGAGAAAACTTGTGCCATAACTCCACCAGAGTGTTCTCATCACCCTGCATCACTCCAGTTACAAAATTTTAAGACAGAAAGGGCTCGAAGCAACATTTTGTCTTCATGGAAAAGGTATTTTGGATAAATTGTTATTTTACAACAAAACAGCCTGAGTTCATCCACTTATATGAAACTGTCATCCCTAGAGTATGTCTATATACTACCCAAAATACCTAATGCTGGAAAACGGAATGTCAGCAAGACAAGTCAATCAGATTTGCATCATTTTTGGAGTTGGCCAAAGCATGTGAGGGAATTTAAAATTTGAGGCAGGAACCAATCAAACAATCTTTTTTCCACCTATTAGAAACACCTCCCTGTCTCACTATGCTGGCTTTGTGTCCACTATGCATGGGAGGGATGGGGCTCCAGGACCCCAGACACAGAAGACAGACAGGCAAAGTCTATGGTGCACCAGCTCTGCAGCCTGCTGAGAAAGTGCGTTTTTTCCCCAATCCAACTTATTCTCTTTTTCTCTCTTGAATTAGAAACAAAAATGGTTTCAAGTGTACATGGGACATTCACCAAGATAAAGCAGATATTAGGCCATAAAACAAGTATCAATAAATTTTGAAAGATTAAACCCAGTGTATGTCCCCTGGCCACAGAATTAAATTATATATCAATAATAAAAACACTGAGAAAATCTCCAAATGTTTGGATATTTGAATAGCAAGGAATTTATTTCTAAATATTTCTGCAGTAAAAGATTGTACAAGATTAGAAATATCTGAACCAATTAAAAACTAAAAGCATCACTATTTTGAAATTATACTGAAAACCTTATGCGTAACTTACAGCTCTAAAATGCTTACATTAGAAAACAAAAAAAGGTGGGAAAATTAAGCTTCAGAGTCAAGAATCTTAAAAAAAAAGAAAAATGTTAAGTGGAAAAATCAAATAAAAAACAGACAAATATAGCATGTCAAACAAACTGTAGAACCTTGGTTCCTAGAAAATTAATAAAATTAATAAAAACCTTGGTTCCTGGGCTAAACAAATCAAGGAGAGATAGACCCCTGCCTCTCCCTGTGAGTCAGCACCATTCACAGACCAGGGGTAGAAAGAACAAAGCCACACCACTAAGTAAGCCCAGTCTGGGAACCAGCGCCATGCATAGGCCGCTGCTGGACTGAGACAGACAGACAAATGCACCATCTGTGGGCTCAGGGTAGAGAGAACAAGGCCACACCAGCAAGCAGGCCCAGCCTGGGAACCAGTGCCTTGGGCAGGCTGTCGCCAGACTGGAACAGACAGACTCCAACCCCTTCCAGCACACAGGCTGGCAAACAAAAAGTACCAATCCCTCCCTCCACCATAAGCAACCAGCTCATCTGGTGAAACAGATGACAGCTATGGAGGTGAAATTCAATTGGATGCCTGTGGTGCTTTGGTGTTTCACTAACATTGCAGGTCTAGGGCCAGTGGTCTGATCATGGGTTCAGAGGACACAATGTGGCATTTGGGGGGGTCTCCTTCTGAGGGTTGTAACCATTGTCCATTCCCTAGGGTCTTGTTTTGAAGTCCTATATTGTTTCCTTTGTTTTGTTGGGTTGGGTTTTATTGTCTTTTGTTTTATGTTAAATCTGAAGGTAGGAAGAGCTATTTCAAAGATAGCAAGATGTATTATGGTAGCAATTGTGGACTTACTATAAGGCTTATTTTGAAGTCCTTCACTGCATTCATTGTTTTGTTTTTATTGTTTCTATCCTATTCTATTCTTTTTGATTTTTACTGTTTGAAGTTATCTGAAGCTATTCTGAAGCCATCAAAAGGCATTATGGTAACTATTGTTTATTTCACAACGTTTTGAAGTTCTGTATCACACTGGTTTGTTTTGATTGGTTTTATTCTGTTTTATCCTCTTTAAAATAAAAAAATAACGGAAAAAAATCAAATTATAATTTTAAGATGCAGTAAACACATTTCTATTGTCATATAGATACTAAAAGGGTAATAATGGAATATTACAAGCCACCTTATGCTAATAAATTTGACAACTTAGAATGAAATGGAGGAAGTTTCTTGGAAGATACATTATCAAAACCAATACAAAGTGAAATAGAAATATGTTTTAAATATACATACGTAACATAAAACTTTCCCACAAAGAAAACCCCACATGGCTTCACTGCTTAATTCTCTTTAAATGAACTGAGATCAATTTTATATAAATTCTCTCAAGAACTGGTAGAGAACACTATTTGTTTTTTTGTTTTTTTGTTTTTTTTTTTGGTAACGGGGATCAAACTCGCAACCTCACAATTGCCAGGTGAGCACTTACGTTGCTGAGCTAAATCCCTGGCCGAGAACACTTCTTAACTCATTAAAATTTGTACAAACTTGGTGTACAGATTTTATCCCTCATGATTGTAAGTACAAAATCCTTTAATGAATCCAGAAATATATAAAAAGCAGCATCTAGGGATACAAAGGAATTGGTCTACAACCAAAACTCTCCTCTCTCACCCCCAAAATCTAAATCTTTTTTTTTTTTTTTTTGTATTTTTGAACAGCATAACTGGGTTGAGAAATTAAGTGAACTGAGTTTGCTGGCTGAAAAATTTTCAGTAACTTCACACTGTCCTATATGACTGCAGCTTTACATAATGCAGAATTATTTTTTTTTACTGCAATCTGTGAGTCAGCAGTAAAGAAATCAGATTTTAAGAAAGAAATGACCCCAAAAGCCTTAGTCAAACTGCACACCACAAGGCCTCTCACTATAGGCAGATGTGGACGTCAAGGCAGTGAGGATTCCAGCAGCTTTGAGCAAGAGGAAACTTTGGATGAACATGGACACAAAGAAGAGAAGCACGATCACTCTTATTACCAGTAAGAAGTTCTCCTACACATTCCCAAGAAGAATGCTGAGTGGAAGAAAACACAGTAACTCTTGTCCTCAAAACCTTCTTTAACATGTCCAGTTTTGAGTTTAAAGACTTGCTAATTTTAAACAATATTCAGCTCATAGAAAGTGGCCTACTGCCAACAGGAACGGGGCTGGGGAAAGCAACACTTACTCTGATCTGATTACTCAGCTCTCCTGGTGTACGTTACATAACCTGCTTCTCCAAACCAAACAATTTTTCAAAACATGAAGAATTCTGCAACCCCAGGGTTCCACAGTCAGTCTCCACACGACAAAGATGTCTGCATCCCCAAGACCATTCAGTCATTGTTCTGAACACTCGCCAGACACGCTTTGGGCAGTGCATTTACTGTCTTCTATCTGCTTTATCATAGTTTTTTGACTCAGAAAATGTCAGAATACACAAAATTATGACTGATTACCTTTAGGTACTCTTAGATGAAGCAGGTCTGCGTTTTCAATTGCAATACAGAAAATGTGTGCAAAGAAAATATATTCTGGTTTGAGATCCTCTGTTGTACTATAAATGTCAATCAACTCTCTTGTGGAGAGATGTTTGGGGTCGTTTAGTTCAGGCTGGCCTTGAACTTATTCTGTAGCCCAGACTGGCCTCAAACTCACAGCAATCCTCCTGCTGTGGCCTCCCCAGTGCTGGGATGACAAGCACGGTCTACCTTACCTGGCAGAGAGCTGTTCTGCTATACCAGTCTTTTACCTTAGACCTTAGTCTTTTATGCTAACCACTGACACTGACAGCTGTTAAAGGCACACTACCTACCCTACTGCTGATCAAAGCAGGTGCTAAGCAGATACCACATTGCCTAAGCTACTGTTCTATGTCTGTATGAAGGCAATATAAAAACTTCTAAGTTCTACAAAATTAAGGTTCTTCACAACATAATAACACTTTTTATGCCATAAAATAACAGTCTGAACTTTAAGAGACTATAAAGACCAGAGGCCACCAATAATAACCAAGAAAACTTAAAGTTCAAAATCAAACAGCAATTTCCTCAAAATCAAATAGCAATTTTTGAAAATCAAATAGTTCTTGAATAGCAAGACCCAAAATTCCCATCTCCTGCTTTTTAGTAGACAATAGTTTTCTCAGCATGCTACAAATTTTGCCCAAAATTTTAAAGTTAAATCACAGAAAAAGTAAAACTGTAATGAATTTGCAATTATTTGTAAGAGGGGGGGGGCAAAGAACTATGCCTACTAAATTCACTGAAAAAAGTACAATGGAAAATGATCGCAGCTTTTTCAGATCTCAGAATAGGTTAATACTAAAAGGAAAGGAAAAGAATTTTGTATGACTGACTCTCTAAAGGAACAGCTGTTTGCAAAACTAATCACAGATGTTAATCTTTCCTTGAAAAATACAAGACAGCAAGGTATCTTCTCTGTGTGGAACTTGCAAAGTGCCCCTGCCAAAGAGCTATTACAGGAAAGTAACATTACATAAGCAACCTTCAGAAAATGCCAAGCTACAGAACAGTCACCAATAACATCTGCAAAAGTACAGTCAGGTCTGCAATACAACCCATATTTATCTCACTGAGTAAATGTGAAAGTAGTAAAACAGAGGTCACCGGCGCATACAGCCTTCTTCCCTCCACCCCAGTGCAAAACATCTTTCAACTTCCTTCAAGTATCTTGACTTTATTTATAAAATGCATGTAAAATTTATATCTTACTCCATATATCTATCTTTAAAGCCGAACCTCCAGATCACCTCCCCAGCTGTCCTCACACCCTGTAGGAGGCCCATCATGAGGGACTCTAGGAACCGTGGCACTGTGTAGCCCCAGAGGGGACCAGGTGCCTCAGCGTCCCTGAGGACATGGTCCAGGGTGTCCTCCCACTGCCGGAAGTTCTCGGGCTCTCCCTCTCCTGCCCTGCAGCAGCAAAGGAGGTCAGGCTACACCCAAGGAGCCTGGGTCACAGGCACAGGGGAAGACACTTTCTGAGAAAAACAGTACAGGGCAGGATACCTCTCTCAACCCCAAACACTGCAGCTGCACAGTTAGAATGAAACATCTGCTTCTCTCTACAACTTAGACTTTATACCCAAGTTCAAAGATACACCATTAATCGCTTGCACGACAGGGTGACTAACCAGGTCACGGCTACACTGGTCATTTCCGCCATGCCTCGGATGCTGTATTTCCCAGAATCACCGAGAGTGACCACTTGTATTAAATGTTCACTGGAAGTATTTTTCAAAGAATTCTTTTTATGATAAAATGAGGGGTGGGTAACATTTTTCTGTGATGACTAGGAAGAAAAGTTATCCAGTTAAAAAACCAAAACAAATGACAAACGTGAGTAGAATTTTTATCATGTATTTGTCCTGAAAAGCAGATTCAAACCTAATATAAACTGTTTTCTCAAAACCCCTACTACAAAGTTAACACAATCCACAAAAAGACAATAAATGATACCTCAGCAAAGGCAAACCAAAGATGTTGTCTACTGTTTTCCAATGACAACATGAGCCCCCTAAGTAATAAAACACCCATTTAAAAAAAGAAAGTATACAGGGCACATAAGCAAACTAGGTAGCTTAAAAATCATAGTGCACAAGTTATCAAATGTGACACAGTACACCTCAACAACAGGTAAAATCACTATGTTTCTATGTCACTAGTTTAAAAACAAATCAAAGACAAATAAAAATTTTAAGAAAATAAAAACAAACTTTCTAGTACAACTTAAAAATAAAATCAAAAGTAAAAGGCACAAATGATGAACTCCAAAGTAAAATGTTTCCTAATCTAATTAATGATTTAGAAAAATTACTACTAACTCCGCAGGTTCAAAAGAAAATCCTACTTACACTTTTTATCACAGTCAGTATACTACTGAACTAACAAAAATGTAAACCTATGATATCACATCACCAAGAAGTATATAAAGGCATGTAAATTAGGGCACTTCTGCACTGCCAAGCCTCTATGGGTGAAGATTTTCCCATACATTTCATGTATGGCACTTTCAATACCAAAACAGACACAATACAACTTCAGATGCCATATTAAAATAATTGGCACAGGCCTATAAGCCCAGCACTCTGAGAAGCTGAGGCAGGAGGCCTGCAAGGTAAGCCCAAGCCTCAGCAACTGAGCATGACTTTGTCTCATAATAAAAAAAATATTAAAAAGGCAGAGGGAATGTAGCTTACTGTGAAAACCCTGTGTTCAATCCCCAACATAGGGTAGAAAGTGTTTGCAAACAAAAACAAATAAAAGAAAAAAGAAAAACAAATTGCCTCTCCCCTTAGGGAATAGAAAGGTGGTTGGGAAGAAATGAAATTTCTGACTTAGCAAACACAAAATCAATCCCAGACGAATTCAAAGTTAGACTTAGATTTTAATCTTTTTTAAGTATTAGATTTGAAATGTCTTTGCAAGTAGAGGTCAGGCTTTCTTAAGCAAGATGCTACATGTTAAAACCTACAAACCAGAAAGTTCACAATTTCAATAGACAAAAACATGCAACATAAAAAGAAATTAATTGATCAAGAAAATACGCTTTCATATATCAGTTTCTGTTACAAAGCTTGTAAGAAAAACAACCGAAAAGAAATTCTGTGAAAAAGATATAAATGTGATATAAATAGTGAGACTCACTACCGAAGTGAAATTAATAATATCATTTTTTACTTGTCCAAGTGACCAAAAGAAAAATATTCACAGGAGGCAGAGTGCTCTGTCAATATTTAATAAAACATAAGACCTGCATTTCCTTTACCCAAAGCTACTCATCTATATTCTACAGGAAATTTTCCCCACACTGAATAGATCTTAAAAGATGCTGCTGCGTAATACTAAAGGGAAAAAAAAATTAACCACTGTCATTAGACAAATGGTTACATTTGTTAAGATTCCTCCATATCATAAGACAAAGTTTTGCTTTCAATGTTTTTTTAACTAAATCCAATCACTCTCCTATAATAATATCAATCTATATTTTGACTCTCAAGAGAAAGAAACACAATATTCATAAAATATTTGCTACAACACACTGTTATAATTATGTTATTTCATTATTGGTTAATGTTGACTTTTTATGTGCCTGCAAATAAACTGAACTGTATCACAGCTTCATCTGTGGAGCAGGAAACACCATATAAATTGTCCTGTGGTATCCCAGACACCAGGCTCAGGATGCCCACGGGTACGAAAACCTGCAAGTGGTCAAGTCCTTGTATAAAATGGTGCAACCCATGCACATCTTCTCATATACTTTAAATCATCTCTAGGATATTTATCAAACCTAGCACAACACAAATGCTATATGAATAATTGTTATACTGTATCATTTGGGAATCTATTCACGTTCAGCAAAGATGCAAATATTTTCCACTCACAATTGGTTGAATCCATCGATGTGGAGTCCATGAATACACACAAACACACACACACACACACACACACACACACACACACACAGTTCATTAGTACCTAAACTCCTGTAAGAGATACGGGTGGATACAGGGTGAATACCCACGTAGTATGGAGTAAGTAGTGATAACTACCAGTCTTCTCATTAGATTCAAATTGCAATCCAGATTCAGTTTGACACTGAAGTCAACCTAGCTATCCACAGTCTAAACTCCCTGTCTTATCTCTCAGTCTTCTTTCTCTCATGATCTGTTCCAACTCAAGAGATCTGCCAACTCCCAGCATTCCATGTCCCTGACCTCATCGGCAGTGCCTAGCGAAACACTGCTTCACCTTGACAGGCTCCAAGGACTTCCCCCGCCATAATAAAACAGGTATATACAGTCACTTATTCAGAAAGATTCTTGTCACACCCTCTATAGTAGGAAAAAAACTGACCAATCCACTTTTTCTCTCAGGTGGTGACTTGGCTCATGTTAGACAAGCACTCTGCCACCAAGCGGCATCTGCAGCCACCCACATCTTCTGTACAATCCATGTAGTAAATACTGGTTTTCTAAGGGAAGTATCTTATAAATAGCATAACTCCACTTTTGTAATTGGTATTTTCTGAAGAGTTTTTTTTTTTTAAGTTTTTCTTCCAAAGAATTGGGACTTTAAAATCATACTCAAAATGGGGTAATTTCTGAGAGGACTAAAGTTCTAAAAAAAAACTTTTAAAAAGGAATCCAAGAAAACCACTTTCATTTTCTTTTCCTTTCCTTACCTCAAAAAAACACACTCTGTCATGGAAATGCAACTCTGCAACCGATACACACATTCACATTCTTGCCCTTCAATGAAACAGCTCCCTCTTTCTTAGCTTCAAACAAACAAAAAAAAATTAGCTTCAAACAAACAAAAAAAAAAGCTCATACTGAAGGCCTGAACTGATTCTTATGCTACAGAACTAGCATAAGAATATGCTTATTATTTTCCTGCAATATTAAATCCTTGACAAAAATTCATGGTTAAGTTGGCCCTGCTGAGTGTCATCTGCTTATCCTGTCTTTCCTGGACCGGCCACATCATGAGCAGGTCCCATTGCTCGGGGCGCTCACTCCCACTGCACTCCACCACAAGGAAGGGGCCTTCTGCCACTGATTGCTAATTATATATATTTTGTTTGTTTGTTTGTTTTTACACCAGAAACCTGCATCACACACAAAAACAAAAGAAAAAACACCTATCTAACACTCCCACTACATGTGCACTAGACTACTTTCAACTCTTTTCTAACATCACCTTAACCAATGAAGTACATTCCATTTCTTTGGAAACATTGCTCTTCCACTATTTCATAATAAAACTATGAGAACAGACACGAAGTTGAAAGCACAAACACCTGTATATCCACTCCTTAGATGCTTTACTCTATCCACAGTTTACCCACCAGTCTTCTATGCAGCCACTATTCCATTTTATTGTGGATTATATTTCCAAGGATGTCACAGACAGCAGAACACTCTGCCCCGACCACGTTAGCCATTTGTACTGTGAACTGGAGATCAATGTTTGAAACACTCGGGGCTTTTGTTTGGGCATGATCTCTTTCCACCACAATAGGAGTTATGTTTCTATGCAGAAAAATCCCCTGGGCACATGGCAGCACCCATCTGCTGGGAAGATGGACTCTCCATGGGGAAAACCAAAATAGGCTGCAGTCCCAGGAGATCTGGGGTCAGCAACTCACACGCTGGCACCGCAGCACTGCTCCCCAGAGCCACCTCCACCCTCCACCCCCTCTCGGGCCCTTCACAAGAGCAAGGGAGCCAAGTCGAGTCTTCACTTTTTTTCAACTGGTACACATGAGAGTAACGGAAGAAAAACAGATTATCATGACAAGTGTAACCAAAACAAAATTTTAGACTTACCAAATAGAAAAATAGGAGGCTGTAATTTTCTGTAGTCACAAGAAAACAAATATAAAATTGCAGTCTTTACCAAAACCAAAAAAACACACTTTGGTATCTCAAGCTCAACACGATCAAGGACAACTCTCTGAAACCCCCAAGTCTGCTCTCTTGGACCTGGGTCTGTGATGGCACTGCCTCCCACACCCAGACTGCAGGTCAACTCAGGAGTTGTGTGTATGCTTCAGAAATAAATGTCTATAGAATAAGCAAGAAAAGGAGTCTTCTGCAAAGTAACTTTGAACCTCAAACAATTTCAATATGTATTTGGTTAAACGATATTTAGGCGAAGGGAATTTCCTACTCCTGTGCTAACAACAAGCGAAAGCTAACAGCTCTTCCCCATGACACTAGGACACATTACTCCTGGAAGGCTGATCCCTCCATGGACAAGGATGATGTCCACTACAGATGACCCAGCATCACATATCCAAGCCCACAGAGATGGGCGTCACACCTCTCTCTTGATGAGCAGGTGTTTGGAAGGGCAGGACACCACTGGTCACAAGTGCTGCACCCTCTCTGAGATTCAGGTTAATATGGGATCCCCAAAGCAACGTTATGACAAAGAGGGGCCTTTAGGCAAGATCAGTACCTTATAACAAGGCTAGGGGAACTAGCTAAGTCCTTCTGGCTTCCACCATTGCCATGTGAGGACACCGCCACAACCCACCATTTCGGAAGCAGAAACTAGACCCACATCATACACAATTTGGCAACCTTTGGTCTTTACTTCCAGCCTCCAAAGCCATGATAAGTAAATTCTGTTGTTTCTGAATCCCCTGGTCTCACATCTCTTGTTTTAGCCATGTAAATGGTCTAAGATACGCATCCAAGCAGCATGAGACATAGGGCACAAGAAAACAAGAACACGAGTTCGTGGTATGCTACGGCAGGGAAGCTGGAACCAGGCTCACGTGGTAGCAGTGGAGACTGGAGCTCAGGGCACACTTGGCAAATGCTCAGGAGGTGTGAATGCCTCGGCACTAAGCCTGGCCCCAACTGCATCCTAGCGGCTCTGACTCTCACTGCACATAACAGATGTGAATGTTTTCTAGTCTGTTCTCTTTTTAAAAACTGATACATAAGCCAGGTGTGTCAGCACACACCTGTAATCCCAGTGCTGTCAGGGGCTGAGGCAGAAAGGTCACAAGTGCAAGCACAACTTGAGCAAATTAACAGACTCCTGTCTCAAAGTATATTTTAAAAAAAGAAAGGAAAATTAGAAAGGCCTAAGGTTATACATAGTTCAGTGCAAAGGTCCTAGGTTCAATCCACAGTGCGTGCACACACACACACACACCCCAAAAAAATGCAAAACAACAGTCCCTTATACATAGAAACTGTACACATTATGGAGGCACCAAGTGATGTTCTGATATAACTTTTCAGCGTCAATTTTAATCTACTAAGGAACAATTTCTCATCTTCCCCATTCCCTGCTCACTGCCACCACTGCCACCACCACCACCATCACCACCACCACCACACACACACACACACACACACAAACACACACATTCGTGCATCTATAATTTTAAAGAAAACACTTTTAATAGGTAAGTGGAAGAAATGTTCTGGCTTTTACAAGTTCCACTGCTCCTAGAAAAGCTACTATTAGATCCATCCAGTAACACTGGAAGAATACAGTGGCACCTTGGTTCACAAACTTAATTCTTTCCACAATCCTAGTTGCATTACCAAATTGGATAAGAACCAAATCAAATTCAGTGGTTAGGTTCAAAGTTGGCCGTACAAGGAAATCTGATTTGGTTCTCATCCAATTTGATTTGCAACCAGAATTGTGGCAAGCATTAAGTTCATGAACTGAAGCACCACTGTAATCCCAGCTTTAATAAACTCTACAGCTCATCAAAACGGCTGTGTTTTCATGAAAATGGAAGGGAGGCTACTGCAGCTTCATAGGAAGTATGGCTACCTGTATTTGTAAAGGGCTGAAAGTATGTAGGCTGAACATAAAGTCAGAACAAGTACAGATGGGGACGTCTGATGAATGACAGGATCAATACATCTGAAACAAGATATTCACAGCAGAAGAAGAGAAACACCACAGCTAGGAGAAAGCATCTTATCCTTCTCACCCTTCCATAAAACATCAGCTACCAAAATGCATATGAAGTTGAAAACTAAATGTAACATACCACCCTGAGTCGAATCCTTGAACAGAAAGAGAACACTGATAGAAAAGCTGGTGAAAACCAAATAAAGCATGGTGCTTAATAAAGCACCCCACAATGCTGCCTCCTTACATCTGACCAACACGCCCTGGTGACTTCAGGTGCGTAAGGAAGGGTAGGTCAGGGATGCTCCCTCTGCGGCATCTTTGCAACTCTTTATAAATCCGAAATCATCCCTCAATAAACCATTTATTTTTAAAAGTTAATACATACTCCATCAAAGGGTACTCAAGAAGAGAGATTTACTCAAGAAGAGAGAAGGAAATCAATCAAGCTTTCCAGCACATGTTCCTATGGTCCCAGTGACAAAGAAGAAAGAAGCAGGAAGACCATGCAAGCTTGGCATCTGGGGCCACCTAGGCAGCCTAGAGATGCTGTGTGTTGGGAGAAAGGGGGTCAAGTTGGCTGAGGGACCTAGAAAGCTAAGGGGCCATTCTGCATTTGTATTAATTAAAATGAAGTGCTGGCCCCCATACACGCTGGGAGACAGGGAAGAGGGGAGAGTATGCTGGAGCTGTGTGAAAGGCTGCCTGCCCCCTCCTCCCTCTCTGCTCTGCATCTCTGCTGCAGAAGTTGTGACACAGGCACCTCCTTCCATAACCACCAAACCCCGTGTCCCACCCCAGAGCTGCCTGGAAGGATGTGGAATGAATAGGACAACCCGGCAGCTTTCCCACCCTTAACGACTGACTAGTCTACAGTGCTCAGCGCAGTAGGAGTAGGGCGTACTTGCAACAGGCACTGTACTCTTGATTTAAATTCTACAGAAGACTCCACACCTTGGAGGGACTCCATTTGTATGACACAGAATATGTTTTGAAGGCTAGGGAAAAAGGAACTCTCCAAGTTCTTTCACAAAAGAAGTAGCAAGTCACACAGAGTCAGGACAGGAGTCCGGGCAGTGAAAGACCCAGTAGGCAACTGGGGACAAGCGCTGGGGAAACAAAGAAAGGTGCCAGGTGACCTCTTATGAGAGTCACCCCCCAGGAAGAAAGGGAGGAAACAGGAAGCCACCTGGAGAGAAAAGGGGGTTCGCGGGGCGCTGCCTCCTTCCAGGTCACTGCCAGAGCGAGTTGGGGCAGGAAAGGAGGCAGGGGCAGTCTGCAAAGTCAGACATGGCTCCAAGAGCTCCCCTAGATTCTGGATTGGTGATGGCGAACCTTTTAGAACTTCCAATGATACAAACAGCCCACCATGGCACTCATGCCATGGGTTCACCACCACCGTTCTAGATGGATCAGGGCCAGAGGCCAAGATGCTCTATAGTAAAGGGATAAAAACACACCAATGGCTCAGGTATCCCAGGGAACATATTCATCCTTCTGCTCAGCCATTCTGATAACCCAGGTATCTCAGAGCCACCAACACTTTGGATCAGAGACCATGGTCTGTCACAGCTTCCTAGACCAGTGCCTTTCAGGACCAGCAACATGAAGAGGCCTGACGTTGGTACTGGTGGGACTGTAAACCGCGTGTTGGGAGCAGAGTTGCTCCTTTGGCTCCTACACCCTCCCCACTCCTACCTCTCTTACCCCCAGGACTCTTCCACTCTCACATCAATCTGTTTAGAAGTTCTGCTCAGCAGCCCCTTACTAGTATGAGAACAACACATTACACAATGAATTGCGTTCCTGCCTTCTCTTTCAAGTGGCTTAAAGACTCCATTCTATTTGGAACCAAAAAAATATTTTGATATATTTTTTTCCTTTTTGAAATACAGGATTCGCAGCATAAGAAAATTAATTAATTCTACTGATTAGATCGTTAGTGTAGAATGATCCAAAAATTTTTTGATGTGAAACTTGACTTTCTAAGCCAACTTACGTTACTGCTATCAACAATACGGTGGGCATGTGACAGGGTGTCATAATGCCCCAGACCACTAACGCTTGAGTTGAACTTTCACATACACATGAAAGTATAAATGCAAAGAATTTATTTATATAAAAATTGACCCCTAAACAGGAATGGTCTATTTGTAGATGAGCAGGGGAATAGGGCATTGAATTACTTAATATATTTCACAAATGTTATAAAATACCAAACTTAGAAAAAAGTTATTGTCTATGGAAAAGCCTGCTGCTACATGTCTACAAATGTTTACATTTATTTTTTTAAAAGAAAATTTTTAGTAAACAAGATAGGGAGAAGCTAGTTCCTGGTTATGTTGTGTGCTGTATATCCAGAAATCACAGCAGTGTTAGATGGTTTCCACGTGCCATCAAAGCCACAAAGAAGTGATTCTTCTTGTAGGCAGCATCACCATGGGCAAGTGCATGGGAAACCAGCCTTTCCACACAGACCTTCTCCCCACACTGAACAGTGCTCTGTGACACCCACTGCCCCGAGCAGGTGCTTCCGGAACCATCTATTCCCGACCACACGAGCAGGCAGAAAGCTTTCCATTTCACTCAGAAAACTCTTGAGGCCTATACAAGACAGAGAAGCTAGCACAGGCTAGCAAAAACACTTTGATCCTGTAAGCCTGGTCTGCTAACTCACAGGGCAACACATAGGCCTCAAAAGCACCAGAACATAAGAGATCACAAAATTTCTTAAAATATAGAATAGAAAGGTACATTCATGACAAGTAGACTCCTGGCAACACTTAACAGCAATAAAATACTTCCATCCCATCCCATAGCATGAGAATGGCCTTATGTTTTCAAGATGTTTTTACTTCCATTGTCTCAACCTCCCCTGACTACACTGAGGGTAACGTCTGATGCTTGAGCCCAAGAGGCTCCCTGGCCCGAGGGCCACACCAGATCTCCTGAATCCCATTCTCAGGCCTGACACACTTGAAACAGCACTCACTCAGGACAATCATCATCTCAAAGCCCCACTGCTCAGGATTTTTTACTTCTTTTCAGCTTCCTTACAAATAAAATGTCCTGACAATAAAACCATATAAGGTCAGAGGTCACCACTTTGACCTAAAAAAACAGAGACACTCGTAGATGGTGTGATAATGAACCACCTTCCACCTGACCAGCGTACAGTGGTCCCCTGCACCCCCGTCACCATAAGGAGAGAGCAGTGCAAGGACGTGCATCCTCAACGCTGCTCACCAGCAAGAAGTGAAACTGGCAAAAGAAACTGTGTTTCTTGGTCTATACTGCTTGCAAATTTACTGTTTTTTAGATCAATTTTTTAGAAGAAAGAACACAGGCAGGTTTCTCTGGGCTCACAGTAAAGAACACATAACCAGCAAAGAGAACAGCAAACTGTATCCATCAGAAGTCGAGGGCCACACATCTCCGCCAGGGGCTCCTCCTTCACTGGAAGCAGCACTTGGGAGTCCCGGAGTCACAGCCAGCCAGTGAGAGGGCCACTAAGTCGCAATTTCCTGTCGTAGGAAATGAAGCCAAGACCTGACTCATGGGGTTATAAGGTTGTATGGTGAAGAACTAGGATTATAAATTGGATCCAGCAGATATTCAATTACATCTTCTCATCATTGCTTTCCCATGAGATACCTCTCCCCAGCCTCTGGGAAGGCCCAGGATCCACATGTGACCTGTGCACAAGAAGACGCAGTGACCTGGTGGAATTCCACACACAGCCACAGTGCTCGTCTGCCACTGTCTCCTTCTTGTTTTCTAAGACACCAGACACAGAAAACCACCCAGAACCAGTAGCCCACTGTAGCTTTGCCATTTTAGAGGAGATGGTGGAGGAGCAACTTCAGCCCAACCTCTCTGGTACAGTGAAGACTGCACAGGGGAACACAGGAGAAATCTAACAGGACCCAACGTAAAGCAGAACCTGTCCTCTACAGGACCGCACCTCACATTCATCTTGCAAAATGAATTAAAATCTACATGAAATTCCAGGTCCTGAAATCTCATGCCAATTTCATAGAGCACAGAACTACAACTCTCCAGAGGCTGAAATCTCTTTTGTCTGAGACACACAGACATTACAACCAGCTCTGCCTGATTTCTACACTGGCTCTGACTAGTGACGGGTGCCAGAAGCTGGAGTGACTGTTCCACGAACCACGGAGAGGCACCACCAGGTCTGGAGGAAGCAGCGGGGAGAGGCAGCAGGGCAGGCACTCCACTGCTGCCCCACCCCTGCTGTCCAGAGCAGGACCGGGCCCTGGCGCAGAACTCAGAGCCACAGCTCACCTCTGCTTGCCAAAGAGATACCCAGATGCTCTGACCCCAAGAGAGAAGCAGTAAAGAGCCAAGCCTGGCCAGACACATAGCTGCTCAGACACTGCAAGGAACCTGGCTCTGCCCAAGGCTTCTCCACAGTGCTGCTTATGAAGAATAAACTGCACGATGACTTTAGCTTCATAATTAGAAGGCAGCAAGCCAGGCAGTTTTGTTTCTCCTAACACTAACTGTGGTAGAGGAAGATCTGCATTATCTATGCAAATCTTAGAATATTTACCCTGACAAATTCCAATTCTAAAATGTATTCAATGGTAGAGGATGGAATAGCAGATGTCAGGAGCTGGGGTGATTAGGAGGGAGGGTGAGGAGATGCTGGTCAGAAGATACACAATTACAGTTAGAGAAGGAACCTATTTCAAGACATCTATCTACCAGATGGCAAAGTGATTACAGTAAGTGACGGTATATTGTTATGGTTTAAATACAAGGTATCCCCCCCTCAAAGCCTCATGTATGGAGGAACTGATTGCTAATGCAATAGTGCTCAGAGCAGGGCCTAGACAAGTGACCAGGTAATGCTGGTAATCCCACCAATGGACTGTTGATGAGTTCCCAGCCAATGGGCTATTGGGAGGTAGGCCCAGTTGTAGGAAGAGGTCCCTGGGTGCCTTTATAGATCTTGTCCCCAACCCCTTCCCTCTGGCTCTTTCCTTCTCTCTTTCCTCCACCACGTCCTTCTGCCATGTTTCTGCCTCATCAGCAATGGAGACAGTGGACCATGAACTGATGCCTCTATAACTGTGAGCCAAAAATAAATCTACCCTCCTTTAAATTGATATTTTTCAGGGATTGTGTCACAGTGATAGAAAGCTGGCCAATACAATCATTCTCTTGAAAAATGTAAAACAAGTAAGTATGACATGTTATCACCACAAAACCTAATAACTATATGAAGAATGCATTTGTCAATCAGTTAGATTTAACAATTCTGTAATGTCTATGTACTTTAAAATATGATACTAATAAAAACATGCATTGCTATTCATTTTTTAAACAAGATATAAAAATAAGTTACTATTCAGAATTCAATAGCAAGGACACTACATTTACTATCTCCAATGTAATGAGATTTTCTTATAATTAATCTAATATTCAGTTGTTTATGATTTGCCATCCAGGACTGAAAAATTAAAACTCCTACCCTGAGGGAAAAAACTGGCAGGGTTTTCTTGGTCAGCCTTACAGCTCTAGGTTGCTGCTGTTTCATTTGCTCTGCAGGGCTGGGGCTCAAGCCCGGGACCTGGCACTGAGAGGTAAATGCTTCACCACCGAGGTACAACACTGTCCATCAACTCTGCTTTTATGTAAGGTTTTTACAACTGTCATCGCCCAGCTACTGATGAACCCAGTGTAGGTAGGCAACTGCTTACTAGCATGGCACTGGAATCTCTCAGCTAAACTTTCCAATCACTTGTTTATTTTTTAATGGCAAACAACAAAGAGTTTCAGAGTTTACAAGGCAGTGTTAGGGCAGGCTCAGAATTTAGCAGTGTCATGGTAACAGTAGTCCAATGCAATCACTCAGACAAAATGCCAAACTTCCAAGATGAACAAAATCTCAAATTTTTCAGTAAAAACAAGATCATTTGAGTGCCATAAGAGGTCCTACAACACTGCTCTCCCCGGGATTAGACAGCTTCTAGAGTGCAAATCAGTGCAACCCTGGTTCATAGGACCACAGACTGGAGCTACCCTTGGCCCTGCCTATTTCCTTTTTTTTCTTTTTTTAAGACAGTTGGGTTTGAGTCCAGGTTCTTTGCACTAAACTGCATCCCCAGCCCTTTTTAAAAAGAGGCTTTTGATTTTTAAAATGTTGACAAAAGGTCTCACAAAGTTGCCCTGGCTGAACTCAAATGTGCACTTCTCCTGACTCAGCTCCCACAAGGCAGGAATTACAGGTGTGCACCACGAAACCTGCCTTATTTCATCTCTTCAGCAGGGAGTTAATTAGCCTCTCAGTGCAGCAGCACCGCCCCCTATCCTTTATCTCCAAGTGCAGCCTGGCAAAGGCGAGCGGACCCTGGGTCCTCCCAGGAGCTCCCTTGTATCCTAACCTTGGAAAATGAACAGTGGCCCAGCCACCAAACCCCTTGATTTGCAATAAGAAGAGTAAGACTCCAAGAGATAATTAAAGAAATGCGCAGGCACCACTCTGGTCCATCAGTGCAAAGGCCAGGAGAAGAGGTGCTCATGTACTTCCAGTTCTTGGGCAAGCATCAGACAAGGAGCTCACCTTACAGGCATGACTGATTCCACACCTGGAACACTTCATATGTGACTATGTGACAGTTATTTATCCTTACATTTTGTTCTGTGTAAGAATCCTCTTCATTCATCCTTTAGGAGTTACTAAAACTCAGAAATCAAAGCTAGAGCAACAACAAAAATACTATGCTCTTCCTTATAGTAAAATTTCCAACAGGATTCTCTCTCCTGATCTAAGACAGTGATGGCGAACCTTTTAGGATTTTTGGAGATAACAAACATGCTGCTGGGGCACATGTGCCATAGGTTTACCACCACTGATACAGGGGAAAGAGCACGAGAACTCACAGACACGCAAGTTTTAAAATTTTACCTTCTGTCAAACATATCTAATATTTTAACATGCTGGAAAGCCATTTTATGACCACATCAGATTGCAATGTTAAAAATTAGATAACTAGAGAGTACTGCTCAGGGAAGAGTGCTTGCTTGGCATGGGTATGATTTCCAGCGCCACTCACACATATCAGATATCCAAAGGTTCATACTGTTTAAAAAGCAGGCTAGTTTTTGCAATATATTAGCAAATATACCTAACGGTTATAATCTTAAAGGTTTTATTTCCAAGTCACACAAATGCTCTTCTTGTCAACGTGACCATAAGGTGACCAATTCATTTTTCTTCAAGTACACATTTTCATTTCCCATTATGAGATAAATGCAAAAAGTACAGTTTTTTAATAACTGATATGGTGTTAGCATTTGATAACCCCATTTTACAAAGATTTGCACTTTCAAACCCAAAAGTCTTTGCTGAAGTCCTTAGTTGGATTGAGTGATCATGTGTGATCCGTAATTCCTTTAATAAGCTCGCCCCAGTATTCAGCATCTTGCTTTGGGAAACAACAGAATATAAATTCTCCAAAAAAGGGGAAAATTCCAGCCTTTCCTTCCCTCCCAGTGCTGCAGGCCCCACTCAGAAGTCCACTCTCAGTAGGTGGTCCCTGTCCTCCCGCCAGCAGCTCCAGCACCAAGCAGACATTCTTGGGGTCCAACCATGCCTCTCACAGACTCTGTGCAGGCTACTTAATCTCACCGGGCTTCTGTGAGCTGCCTGTCAAAATGGAGATCATACCTTACACATCACAGGCCCAAAACATGAGGACTAAATCAAATCATGTACACAAAACCTGCAGACCGTGACACAGCTGGACAATAAATAGTGCCCATCCTCTAACAACCTGTCAAGAATATGTTTAGTAAAGGTATTTCTCTAAGTAGCTCTGTGCTAAAAAATTTACACAGAAATGAGAGACACAATGCAGGCGTGTAAACCTTTTATCGGCACTAAAAGATCAGGAATTGTTAAAACACTCTGTAACCACATTAATAACCTTCTCTAAAATACAGTACTGCATTCCTTTAGACACTACAACAGGGCTTTATTTTCCCCACAGCTGTTATGGGTAAACTCAGTGACCTCTTACATTGTACAAAAGAAACCACACAGTGGCTGTTAGAAGACAACTGAGAACTATGAGCACCTCTAAGAATAACTACTACACAAAGTAATTTCTTACAGAACTTCAAAGAAATGACAACATACTTTTAGGTACCCCCAAAGTGTTAGCCTGCTTCATATAATGCAGGAAAAATAATTATAAACATCATTCTTACCTAAGACCTGTCAAGTTCCTTGATTTAACAATTTTTTCCAATGTTGAAAAATTATGAAAGGAGTTCAAAAGAACTTAGTTTTGTTTCTAGGAATCTTTTCTGAGAAAAGAATTTACTTGTAACCAATGAGTCCACTGGAAATTAACCTATGAAGCAATAATAAGCTTCTATGGCACTTCTGTACAAGGAAAATAATCTTTTAGTTGTGTCTAGGAAGGTCACTGACTTCCGCATGGATGCCTCTGGTACTAGAGCTTAGGGGTGCTGTGTTTTGATTGCCCTGGCACTAGAAAGTAGGGAAGATAATCCTGGTTCCCATTGTCAATCAGCTTTCTGTCACTGTGACAAAATACCTGAGATAATCAACAATGAGTAGGAAGCCTATTTTGCCTCATGGTTTCAAATGCTTCAGCCTGGGGTTGCACGGCTCTGTGGTGGAGGAAGACTTACCTCACAGCAGCCAGGAACCAGAGATAAGGACAGGAGTGGGGTAGGGATAGACCCTTCAAGGACACACACCAATGACCTCTCTTCCTCCCTTCAGTACCATAGGCTGAGGACCAATGGGAGACACCTACGATACAAACCACAGTGTGCTCACCCTAGCCAATGTTTCACTAAAATCTTACTCATCACAGAAGCCAAGTATCATGAAACACGTATCTGGGTCTCATTCTACTTTAGATTATAAAGGACAGAAATCTGTTTATCAGAAATTAATGCTTCTGTTGGTCAGGTCTTCTGACTAGTTTTGTGTTACCTTTGCCTTAGCTGAAAAATCAGGAAGGCGGCTCCCAGTGTTACCTGAGCCATAATTCTAAAGCAGTTAGGGTGAGCACAGTTGTAGGAAAGCCAGGACAGGGATTTAGAAAGAGGTCATCCTCTGGGCAAGATCAAGGTGTTAATTCACCTTCTCCTCTGGAAACCCTTCAGGATCTACCATCAGCCCAAATCTTAGAGGGCTTTGTATTCTATTAAGCCCCACATCCCCCCTTTTTCCTTTTTGAGATAGGGTTTCCTCGTGTAGTTCAGACTGGCTTTAAACTCACTGCATAGCCCAGGTTGGCCTCAAACTCACAGCAATCCTCTTGCCTCAGCTTCCCCAAGTCCTGGGATTACAGGCGTGCACCACCAGTTCTGGCTGCAGCAATGCGTTTTCGCTGATCCACTTTATGGGGTCAAGTGTGATCATTTGATGCACATTTGTGGTATATAAAATCAAGCCAGAGTAAGTAGCATCCATCACCTGCAACATCTATTACATCTTTGTTAAATGGTCAAGACAGCCAAGCACTCACTTGTAATCCCAAGAACTCCAGAGGCTGAGAAAGGAGCATCTCAAGGTGTCAAGGCCAGCCTGGGCAACTTAGTAAGACCGTATCTTAAAATAAAAAATAAAAAGGGGAAATAACTTCATATAAGGCAGACTCCCCCTTGCAAAGAGAGAGGGAAAAAACTGCTCAAGATATTCTTCTCTTCCTTGGACCTGTGAATGCACTCAAATCCTCATGCAATTTCTACTGCCGTCTTACGCATATTGTGACTAAAAATGAAAAGCCTCGTCTCCAACTCTCCTTCACGAGGAGTCAGGCTGCGCTTCAGGGGCTTGCGCAATGCCCAGCCCAGCGCCCTGGCTTTGAGCCCCAGCCAAGCTCCTTCCCTGAGCTCCCTGCAAGAGTCTGTTTCATCAAGTTTCATGACTAACAATGATTTGAAAACCATTTTGACAGACGTTGAGACACGTCCATAACACGGTGAGGGCAAGAACGTGACTTCACAGGAGGAGCCTACGGCCGGCACTGCTGGTTGGTAGCTGCCTCGATACCCTTCCCAAGCCTCTGTGCCTGCTTATCTGTACCTACGGTGGCTGGAAAAGCAAAAATCTGTTCACTGTTCCTGCTCCCCTCACAGCTCCGTGTGGCCACAGGACACAGCGTCCCGACAGGTGAGACCCACGCCAAAGTCAGCTGCACAGTGGGGACGAGGGAGCTGCCCCAACACTGTCAGCCCAGGCCTGAACATGGAGAAAAAGAGAGAAAATATGTGACCCAGTCACGATGGCGGCAGCTGTTGAAGGGTGGACACTGGCACACGAACACTGCAGACTCCCTGGAGTTCCCTGCACTCACTGTCAGGTACCAACTCCCTCTCCTCCCACCTTCCCTGCCAGTGAAGACCTGGCTCACCTCCTCTACAGCACGGGCCAAGAACCAGAGCCAGCAGGGCCTTTGCCACTCCTCTGGACACAGGCCCTGTCCTAGGTGCTGAGCACACAGCCGTGAAGGCTCACGATGCTGCTGCCTTCTAACGCCAGCCTCTGACGGTCTGGGACTCGCCACACACGGCACACACGGCAAGATTCAGGCTTCCACTGCACCAATCACTAGGAACTTCCCCTTTAGTTAGACCCCCAAACACACAGCGCCCCCAAGTCACAGGCACTTCCTCACCCCCACAGCACTTGTCAGATCTAACACACAGCCTGGGGTACAACTGGGCATCAAATATAACTAAATCAGCAGCCAGGACCTGGCATTCCATGTAATTCATCCACCTGCACCCCCTTTAAGTTCCTCCCATGAGATTTCCCCATCTACTTTTCAAAATCTGTTTGCCATTCTTACCTTTCTCAGTGTCCTTTTATCTTCTCTTTGTCTGTTTCCAAAAATACACAGTTAGATGTTCTTATGGTAGACTATGATATCCTGATACCAAACACGACAGTGTGGTTTAGAATTTTTTCAACTCGATGTTAACTGGCATCAGTAGTGTTTTACTAAGACTCATTCTGGAAAGGCTACTTTTCAGAGACTTTTTAGTTCTGAAGTTGGTGCATGCCTGTAATCCTACTGCTTTGGAGGCTGAGGCAGGAGAATTGCCTGAAATTCAAGGCCAGCCTCCACTACGTAGTGGGTTCAAGGCCAGCCTGAATTACATAATGAGATGCTATCTCAAAATAACAACAACAAAAAAAAGGTATAAAAATAGTTGCTTTTCTATATATAAACTATAATTTAGGAATGAGAAAGAAATGACAATAGGAAAAAGTTACTTAGTAAACTATGTTGTAGAACTTAAACAATGTATAACAAAGCTTAAGTGAGAGAAGTATATGCAGAATTATTCTTTATGTGAAGTGGTTGGGACCTGAAGTATTTGAGATTTTGAATTTTGGAGTATTTGTGTGTATACACAGGGTGATCAAAAGCTGATGAGTGTTTAAATTATTATAATAAAAGATACACTGCCAACAATCCCATTCAAAATACTCTTCCTTGCTTCGAACACTTATCCCATTGTCCATGCCATTCTTTGAAATGGTCTGAGTGTGATCAAAAACATGGTGAATGCCGCCACAGAGTGGCATGTAACAGAAAAGCAGGCTTCCAAAAGCATGACAGAGTGCCTTCACACACCTGACTCTGTCACCCAGGAACTTCTGCCTCTTCCCCAGAGGAAAAACAACCATGAAAAGTAAATATTTTCAATCAATGAAGGGTGTCAAGGCACCACTACAGCCAACTAAAGACACTCAAGAAAGAGGATTTCCAGAGCTGCTTCAGAAAGTGGCAAGAATGATGCAATAATAAGTGTGTTTGAAGTGAAGGGACAGTTTTTGAGGGGGATTAGCAACAATGTGTCTTACTGTAATAAAATTTTTTTCAATCACGCCTTTGTACAATGAGCTGTCCTGGGGACAGGACTTAAGCATACACCTGAAATCATTCGTGTTGCATATCCACCTGACACACACAGCCTGAGAGGAATTTGGTGGTCTTTCTGGTACACCTGTGCTCTGACCAGGACCCCCCCACACACACATCATCAGGCTGGGCATCTTCCCCTTGTGGCACCAAATGGCATTCAGAAGCTTTCAAATTTGGTAGCATTTTAGACTTCAGATTTCAGATTTCTGAATGAGAGAGATTCAACCAGTATTCGTGGATAGAGGTGATTTTTCTTGAAGAGTCTGACAGATTTTAAGGGTGGGCAATGCCCCCCTAAAATACATAAATACCATGTAGACTTTCTATTTGTTTTGGGTTTTTTTAGGGGGAAGTCAGTTTTCACAAAATAAATCTGAAGTTATAATTTTGAAAAACAGGCAGACGGGGGGAAGAGAGAAGAAGGCCACACCAGGAAGCAAGCCCAGTCTGGAACCAGTGCCATGCTCGGGCCACCACTGGGCTGGAGCAGACAGATCCCAGTCCTTCCAGCATGCGTGCTGGCAAACAAGAAGTACCAACCCTACCACCACCATCGTAAGCCATCGGCTCATCTGGAGAAACACAGGCTGCAATGACAGCTGTGGAGGGGACATGCCGTTGGAAGCCTGTGGTGCTTTGGTGTTTCACTAACACTGCAGGTCTAGGGCCAGCGGTCTGATCACGGGTTCAGAGGTCAGCGGTACACAGTGTGGCATCTAGGGGGAATCTCCTTCTGAGGGCTGCAGCCATTGTTGATTCCCTATGGTCTTGTTTTGAAGTCCTGTACTGTTTCCATTGTTTTGTTGAGTTGGCTTTTATGGTATTTTGTTTTGTTTATGTTACATCTGAAGGCAGGAGCAGCTATTTCAAAGATAGCAAGATGTATTATGGTAACAATTTTGGATTTCCTATTGGCTTGTTTTGAAGTCCTTTACTGCATTCATTGTTTTGTTTTTATTGTTTCTATTCTGTTCCATTCTGTTTGATTTTTACTATGTCTGAAATTATCTGCAGCTATTTTTTTTCTTTTATTTAAAGAGAAAAAAACATGAAAAAGGTAGAAATATTACAGAATTTCAAGAAAAGAAGATAAACAGTAAGAAATCACTAGTTGATAAATTACATATTGTTCTTTTAGAAATAGTTTTTCAAGTTACAAAATTAAAGCACACAAAGTGAACACTCAAGCAGTGAGAGTGCAAACTGATCTGTTCAACAATCCAACAAGAACCTAGAAATATGGTCATCAATCCCACACACCTAAACATACAGGCAGCTATCTTTTATAGTGCTTCCTATTTCCTCTTTTTTACAATAGCAACTATACATTTTTAATAGCAATTTACTTTTTACGCTAGAGAAACAATATGATATTTATAAATATGATTCTTATTTATTTCACTAATGAGGATAGTCTCCATTTGCCTATGAAGGCCTCAAGATCATCCTTTTTTATAGCTGAGTAATATTCCATTGTATAAAAATGCCACATCTTTTTCATCCACTCTGCAGTTGATGGGCATATTGGTTGTTTCCAGGATTTAGCTATCACAAATTGTGCAGCTATGAACATGGGTGCACATATATCACTGTGATATGAACTTTTCAGTTCTTCTGGGAAAATACCCAGGAGGGGAATAGCTGGATTGAATGGGGCTTCCAATCCTAGTCTTCTGAGAATTCTCCATATGGATTTCCATAATGGTTGCACCAGTCTACATTC
>PVLA01003623.1:0-53735 GCA_004027455.1 Hydrochoerus hydrochaeris | reverse complement strand
GCCAACAGTGGAGCAGTGTTCCTTTTTCCCCGCAGCCTCGCCAACATTTGTTATCAGTTGATTTCTTGATGGCAGCTATTCTTTCCGGAGTAAGGTGGAATCTCAATGCTGTTTTAATTTGCATTTCTCAAATGACCAGTGATGGCGAACGTTTCTTCATGTATCTATTTGCCATTTGTATATCTTTCTCTGAGAACTGTGTGTTCATCTCAGATGCTCATTTTTGGAGAGGGTCTTTGAATTTGGGGGGCTTGATGTTTTTCATTTCTTTATATATTCTGGACACAAGTCCTTTCTCTGAGGGATTGCTGGTTTAAAATTCTTTCCCACTCTGTGGGTTTTCTTTTCACTCTGTTGGTGATTTCCTTTGAAGTGCAGAAACTTTTCAATAATATGAGATCCCATTTGTTGATTCTTTGAAGTGTTTCCCATGCAGTTTGCACTTTGTTCATGAATTCTCTGCCTACCCCTATGTCTCCAAGACTTCTACCTACCTTGTCTTCCAGTAGATTTAGTGTTTGTTTTAATATTGAGGTCTTTGATCCATTTAGACTTTAGTTTTGTGCATGGTGATAAGCATGGATCTAGTTTCACTCTTCGGCATGTAGACAGCCAATTTTTCCAACACCATTTATTAAAGAGACTATCCTTCTTCCAGTGGACATATTTAGCCCCTTTGTCAAATATCAGGTGGCTGAGTGTCTTTGTAGTTATGCTTACATCTTCTAATCTGTTCCATTGATCCTCAGGTCTATTTCTTTGCCAGTACCAAGCTGATTTTATCACTGTGGCTTTATAGTAGTTTCAAGTCAGGAACTGAGATGCCTCCTGCCTTGCTTTTGTTGCCTAGAATTGCCTTTGCTATTCTAGGTTTCTTCTGTTTCCAAATGAATTTTAGTAGTGTTTTCTCTAGATCTGTGAGGTATGTCAATGGTATTTTGATTGGGACTGTGTTAAATCTGTATGACAGTTTTGGGAGTGTGGCCATTTTTACAATGTTGGTTCTTCCTAACCAAGAGCAAGGAATGTCCTTCATTTTCTAATATCCTCTTCAATCTCTTTTTTTAGGGTAGCATAATTTTCAGCATATAGATCTTTCACATTCTTAGTTTGATTCCTAAGTATTTCATTTTTTAGATGCTATGTGAAAGGCAATATTTCCACAATTTCTCTGAGTTTTTTGTTTGTGTACAGGAATGCTATTGATTTTTGAGCATTGACTTTGTATCCAGCTACACTGCTGAACTTGTTTATTACCTCTAGCAGTCTTTTAATGGAGTTTTTTGGGTCTTCTATATAGAGTATCATGTCATCTGCAAATAGTGATAATTTAACTTCTTCCTTTCCTATTTTTACTCCTTTTATTTCTCTCTCTTGTCTGATTGCCCTGGCTAGTGTTTCCAGAACTATATTGAAAAGGAGTGGTAATAGTGGACATCCTTGTCTTGTTCCTGATTTTAAAGTGAAAGCTTTCAATTTTTGTCCATTTAGTATAATGTTGGCTGTTGGTTTGGCATAGATGGCCTTTATAAGGTTGAGGTAGACGCCATGTATTCCAAGTTTCTGAAGGGTTTTTATCATGAACATGTGTTGGACTTTATCGAAAGCTTTTCCTGCATCTATTGAGATGACCATGTGGTTTTTGTTTTTGGCTCTGGTGATGTGGTGTATTGCATCTATTGATTTGCGTATGTTAAACCATCCCTGCATTCCTGGAATGAACCCCACTTGGTCATGATGTATAATCTTCTTGATGATTTGCTGCATTCTATTTGCCAGTATTTTGTTGAGAATCTTTGCATCAATGTTCATTAGTGAGATTGTCTGCAGCTATTTTGAAGACAACAAAAGGCATTATGGTAACCACTGTTGATTTTGTAATGTTTTTAAGTCCTGCATCATTACATTGGTTTACTTTGATTGGTTTTATTCTGTTTTATCCTCTTTAAAATAAAATTTTAAAAAATAATGATTTTGAAAAAAACAAAATTCAGAAAAATTAGGAGAGCAAAAAGTGATATGGCAGGAGGTACCTCATCTAAATTAAACAGTTCAGAATCAAGAGGAGAAACACCAATAAATGCAGAATGGAATTTAGAACTTAGAAATGCTATTGTGTCACTGCGGCACCCTTTTCTGTCCATGCCGCGTCCTAGTCCATCCACGCCTTGTGACAATCGCTTCTCCAGGAAAAGGACACCGCATGTGGGAATTGGGCGCGGGGATCTTGGAATGTTTTGTACTGATAATTGTAATTTGTGTAATTCACATATATATACTTTCATGTAATACTCAATATGAAATCGAAAATAGAAACTCCAGAGGAGTTACTAGAAACCCTCTAGATAACTTTGTGAAAACTAATTGTGAAACTTTACCTTCTGTGAGTAGTATGAGAGAGTTTATACAAAAGTTTTAAATGAAAGAGCTCATGGAGGAGGATTTACAAAATTCCTGTGAGACAACTGCCCTGAGACACTGGACAGGCAGCCAGAGACGGGCAACTAGGACACATATGTTACGCCACCAGCCGCCTAAGACAGGCATAGGACCAACTGCTGTCCTGCAGGCCCATGACGGGTAAGGCCTGGTTGGGCATCGTATGAAGAGTCCTTGACCTAAGACAGGCGCTGTCCTCACAGGGACTGCCATACTCCCATAAGTGATAAGGGAAACAATGTAGGGAGCGGCACAATAGCCTCACACATCTCTCCCTCCTGCAGGCATTCAAGTGCATCAGCTTACATTTCCGAAGCTAACTAAGTAACAAGATTGAGATGTTAATTGATACCTATTGCCCTGAGCCTGGGGCCTCCCTGCTTGGGGTTGAGGTTAATTAATACCTATTGCTTGGGATTGTCTCTGCCTGGCCCTGGGCCTGGGGCACTTCCTCCTTGGGGCTGCCAAGGTTAGCAAATATATATTCCAGCTTCTAAAAAATAAAGCGGATTCAGATTCACTCACAGACTGGTGTGCAGTGTCTTCTGTCTCTCACTCGCCGACTGCGGACTCCCTGTCCACCTTTGGGAAACCCTAGCCCTGCCACAGCTGGACTCCGGCATGTCACACATATCTTAATTTTTGTAAAATCTGATATGTTAAGCAAATACAGAAAGAAGTGATTACTTTCAAAATAAAAGGGCCCAGAAATTTCATTTCTAGAAAGCCACAGACGCACTTGTAGTCACACCAACACTAGGATTTACACCCCTGTTCTCTGTCTCTCCCTTTCTCCCTCACACACATCCCCAAAAGCACAGAAAACTGTGAGGCCATGCAGAAGGCCCAGTTAACATGTTTAAATCTGCAGCAGAGGACTAGCAACAAGGAATCTTTTTTCTTCTCTGAACTGGTTAAATTTTCTAAATGCTTACACACTTTTTAAAGATAATTTGCATTATCCTTGATGGCAACACAGGAGTCATTTTTTTTTTCTTGTGTATCCCTTTGGGTACTCTAAATTGGAAACAAGGTCACATATATGAGCACAGACTTTGCCATCAGGAAAACCTAGTTCAAACTCATCTCTTGCAGGCATGGTTGGTGTGATCTCAGGGAAACTGTTCATCGCCTCAAGTTGCCAAATGAAGGCAACACCACCTCACTGAGCTGCTGTAAGAATTAAATGCAGTAAGCGCAGACTGGAACTTGGCACAGAATTATCTAAAGCATCACTGAAATAAAACAATTACCTAAATCAATAAATAGAAAATAAACATGATTGCCCAATAATCAGAAACAGTCAAAGGAACCTTACTGCAAATCTGCAGGTGACTGAGCTTGTGAGACAGGGAGCTAGCATGGCTATGTATGAGACATGTAGCCCTCCTAGCTGGTTCATCTCATGCTTTTCCCAACACATAACATTCCCATCATTTTTCCTGCAGAATCAACAGCTGCTTTTTATAGGAGATCTTTCTGTAGAATGAGAAAAACCCAACTTTTAAGGTGCTTGCAAAATGATCGTGGACTAGCAGGTCAAGCTAATCTGGGAGATCTGAACTTCTCATTCCAAATAAAGAGGCAGATGATGAAGGGTCATCTCCTTTCCATTCCCAGGTCAAACCTTCCAGCCCTGTGTATCATTCATGTTATCAGCTTTCAAGACAGGTCATTTAAATGGTCCTGAAATCACAGAAAAGCTAATAATCTTGTTAAAAAAAAAAAGAAAAGAAAAGAAAAGAAAGCCAACTTTACGGCTGACTGAGAGCTAATTGATAGGAACAGTCACAGCATTTCAAAGTGATATGACCAAATGTTATCACATCTACATGGATTCACTACTGCCTCTTAATTCAGGACAATCTCTTCACAGAATACTAACAAAATGCATGGCCAGACTACACACACTGTGCCTAGAGAGACAGCCGTCCTTAAACAGGAGGAGATGCTCCTGCCAGCCACACCACTCAGCCAGAGACTGAAGCTCTGTGATCAACAGAAGGCTGTGGGGTGATTTGTGGCTACTGTCTCTATGCAGAACCAGAGCTGGCCACGAAAATCTCAGTCAAAAGCCTTTGTTTCTAGCAAGACTGTCTCTGCTGTCCCAAATAATACAGAGACTCTTCTCAAAGAGTAGAAATTCCTCTTTTTCTTTAACCACTACTGATTTTCCCAAACTGCCCATCCCAAGATGTCATAAATAAAATAGCATGGAGCAGCAAGGTAAAAACGTCAGTGCAAAGCATCTCAGCCAGTCACGGGGAATGGGGAGCAGAACCCCAAAGACACCAGTCACCTGGCCTGACACCTGGGAAGCAGACCAAGAGCCAGGACACCTGGAGGAGTGAGCTGATGGAGATGGCCTCCAGGTAACCACAAAGAACAGGCCCACCATGCCCCCTCCAGACCCCACCTCTGTCTGCACCCCAGTTCATGCAGCCTTTAAAATTCTCACATGACACCAGCTCACCACAAATGACGCCTTGGAAAACAGTCATTTAAAATGTCAAAGGCACAAATATTTCTGAAGACCTTGCCAGGTGCCTAACATTTAGAAAAAGTAACCCACGCTCAAGTGAATAACACAATTTTCCATTTCACTGCTGCTGCCTATCAAACCATCCCTCAGCATAGAAGTAAATACCGATATGACAGAAACATATGGTGGATGTGTATATATTTGTTCTTATATTTATTAAAGTAAAATACACACTGCCATTAATCCCCCACGGAACACTCCTACTTGCTTCAAATGCATTCTATCCTTGCCATTTTCTGAAGCAGTTCTGGAGTCCTTTTTCTTGTCTTTAGTTGTGCTGCCATGGTTGCCTCAATGACCTGAATTGATTCAAAACATTTACCTTTCATGGTCATTTTGACTTCGGGAAACAGCCAGAAATCATATAGCATCAGATCTGTTGAATAAGGTATTTGAAGACACACTGTCATGTTTTTGCAAGCCTACCTTTCTGCTGGTTGTCACCTGGGGACAAGACTCACCATATTTTTGAGCAGACCTTATAAAAGACACTCCTGAAAGAGGACTTCCAGAACTGCTTCAGAAAGTGGCAAGAACAGCAGGATAGGTGTTCAAAGTAAAGAGAAGTATTTTCTCAGGAATTAATGACAATGTTCTTTTACTGTAATAACGTTTATTTTTAAACATGCATCATATATTTTGATTACCCTTTGTATTTAGGCATTGATCATTAGGAGTGTCCTCGCAGGAACCTAGCCCTACAGAACAAGGCCCAGGGTTGGGTCATTTCTGGGCATTCATTCAGATGTGTGATTAATAAAATCCACACGGATATCTGTCTCAAATGCTCTTCTGTTTCTACAACAGAAAATCTGGCCCACAGAGAACAGCAGCCAACCAGAGACAACAAGAGCCAAGTATGGAAACCAAGGCTACAAAGCCATCTCAAAGTGCACAGGGCAGAGATGAGGAGGTGGGAAATACAAGGGAGAAGAAAATTAAAAAGGTGTAAATATTTGTGATGTAGGATGCTATTTTTAAAAAATTGGCTTATGAGGCCAACAGCATGCTCCCAGAATGACACTGCCACATTTACAATGAATATTTTCAACAGTGGCTCTTCCTGAATAACATCCCATGTAGAAAAACTGATATAGTCATCACGGTGCTGTTAACATATGGGAATTTGACATGTTGCTAGATCATGAGTTTGAAATATATACAAGCATCTGTTCAGAGTACCAATAAAAACTCTTCTGAGTCATAAGTGACTATTTATAACTGGGCATGGAGGTGCATATATATATAATCCCAGCATTCAGGAGGCCGAAGCAGGACTGCTATGAGTTCATAGAAAGATCCTGTCTCCAAGGAAAAAAAAACGGCTATTTATACAACTTAGGTAACATTTTGTATCTATCATCTTGTCCCTTCTTTCCCTTACTCTCACTTGAAAGCAGACTTTATGTGATGGTAAATTGTGGTATCACCTTGAATAAGGCACACCTATTGGACTACTTTAGCTCAGGTCTGCATGTCTGGATGGGGGAGGGGGACCTACTGAACAGGAAAGCACCACACTGGATGTGCACCAACCAATAGGCTTGTAGCCCAGATGGAATGAAAAGGGAAAGAAGGGAGTCTCGTTTGTGCTACTTCAGAGGACCTCCAGTCTTTGCCAGTGTAAGCCCACCTTGTAAATCCTTTATATATCAAATATATTTTTATATTAAATCTGTTCCTCTAATGAACTCTGATACTCTTTATATTTACCTATTTTATATGCATTTACCTACATAGCTATATGTGACATACTCGGATACTTTATTAGTAAAGACACTTCACTGCAATAACCCTGTCTTTTTCATATTACATGACAATCTGTTCAAAAAATCAAGACTTTCCTTTTCTGTCTTTAGTAATATCTATGAATTCTTGGCTTTTCCAAATAGCTTGGACTGAAAACTGAACTACAACTATACAAACTTCTAAAAGCTCTGGCAAACTACAGTGAATGACAATCCCTGCCTTACCCTATGTATGTGCAAATATTTCCAAAAAAAATCATCTCCAACAAACATTAATCTTTTAAAAGTGACATGGTTTAATACAGAAAAGATGTATGCTTACATGTACCTAGAACTTTACCTAAAGGGTTTACAGGAATTGATTTTCGTATGTGTTATAGTATGAACAACTACACTGAAGAAAATGAGACAGCATGGTAGCCAATGGTGATTTCCTATCATTTTGATTCAAAAGCCAATAATGCTTTTATTCTTGGTTCTGATTGGTTTTGTTCTGTTTTTAATTATTTGATTCCAATAAGTATGAAGATGTGGATAGCTATTTTGAAGAAAACAAGACATTATGGTAGCCACTACTAATTTCCTAGTGTCTGATCTTAAAAGCCCTTAAGGCTCTCATCCTTGTGTTTTAATTGCTTTTATATTATTTTGATGTGTATTAACTTATTGTGTGTGAAGGTATGGACAACAATTTCAAAGAAAACAAGAGACATTATGGCAGCCACTGTTGATTTCCTGCTGTTGATTTTCTGAAATCCATGTTATTTGCATTGTTTTATGCTGCTCTATTTTGTTCTGTTTTGTTTTGCTTTGTTTTGTGTTACTCTCTTTAAAATAAAAAAAAAATTTAAGTGGCATGAATAATAACAGGTAGAGAGATTTCAACCAAAGCCAAAGCAGTCAACAAAGATGAACTTGTGAGTCAGGCTAATTAGCAAAGACCCAGACCTTTTACTGCAAAGATACAGCATGATACACAAGAAATCATTCAAAGTGACTAATAAATTGAGGATTTGGGGTCAAACTGAGATTGTCATTTTCTTTTCAAGGTTCAAACACGTACAGTGGTACAAAAACAGAAGGTTCCCATGAGGCAAAGGGAAATGGACAACTTCGGGAAGAACTGCTGAGCCCACCCTGGAAGTGAAGGGCCAGGGTCACCTCTTCTCTGTCATCTGCCCCACCAGGTCCCACAGGGGAGTCAGTCTGCGTGGTGCCACTGCCAGTGGACCTGCATCTTTGGGATGACACTAAACCAAGGTCGCCAGCTGTGACTGCTGCTTATTTTTCTTATCAAATGATTTCCAAAAATACCTCCAGGGTATGCATAACCAAAGAGCTGATATTAAATGAAAATTGAGACAAAGGATAGATAAAACATCCATTCTAAAAATGTGTAATGTCTTTTTTCTGTTTCCTCTTCTATCCTAATCAATAAATGGCATGATTCCAGATAGCGCTGATCTCCAGACAGCTCTGCTCCCCACCTCAAGGACAACAAACAGGACCTGGACAAGACTCACCAGCCCCTCCAGCTCTGCAACTGGAGACTGAGAGACCCCTGCAATCCAGGAGATAAGCAAGGCCCTTATTCCGGGCTCAGAAGGAAGCACTAGCTCACAGAAAGATGTCAGGTAAGCCGGCAGAGGGACCGCAGCACTGGTCTGAAATCACTGCAAAGGTAGACAGGAGCCCTTCCTTATCCTATTCTTTCCTCCTCCAAGAATACTCATCATTTGACAGGAAATACACCTCTTGAAACTGATCAAATATTGGCAGCACAAAGCTTCTAGTTTCTGATGAAGTCAGGCTGCAAAGACAGATACAGCCAGGCATGGTGGTACACACCTATAATCCCAGCACTCAGGAGGCGGAAACAGGAGGATCTCCATGAGTTCAAGGCCAGCCTGAGCTACATAGAGAGTTCAAGACCAGCCTGAACTACACAGAAAGACCCTTGTCTCAAAAACAAAACAAGACAGACAGACAGACAGAGACACTGTCAGCAGGTTCTCGCCTACTGCTTTTGCCTCCTGAAATTTCATTTTTCTCCATGCCTTTCTGAATCAATCTTTTTGCAGGGGAGCAGGGTACTGGGGATCGAACTCATGACCTCGTGCTTTTCAGGCAGGTACTTATGCCACTGAGCTAAATCCCCGGCCCCCTGAATTGATCTTACATTTAGGTTTTAAACTCAAGTCATAACAGTCCCCCTAAAAGGAGGGCTCGAAACAAGACAAATGACACACTCTCATCATTATCTGTGAGAGAAAACATCTCTGGTTCCTTTTGGAACATACGATGTTTCTTGATCCGAAACTGTTTGCCAAGTCTGTGCTGCACTCCCAGTGCTATACTCTGGCCTTCGTGAGTGTCAAAACTTTCAGATATTCAAATACATACATATTTCCAGGTTAACTGTATGACAGGTTCAAATATGGTGATCATGACTGAACTTTATAGCTAATTATTAGTCGTAACTAAGCAAAAATGTTTGAATTTGCAGTTTCACATAACACAGTACCTGGTTAATGGAAATCTACACCAGTGAGATGGTACGACCTGTCCGTCCACCTGCCCCTCCTGATCCACTGAGAATTTTATTGGTGTTTTTTTTCTCCTCCATCCACTCCCCTCTCCCCCTGCTTCCTTCCCTTCCTCCTCCTCCCTTGCTTCCTTCTCCTTCTTGTTTGTTTTTTGTTTTTTGTTTTTTTAACCAGGAATGAAACTCAGATCCAGGAGTGCTTCACCCCTGAGCCACAGCCACAGCCCTTTTCTTACTTTCTAGTTTGAGACAGGATCTTGCTAAATCATTAAACAGCTCAGGATACCTCAAATGTGCCATCCTTCTGCCTCAGCCTCAGAGTCAGTGAGATTACAGGCATGCACTACCACTCAGCCATTGACTGAGACTCTTTCCTTATCTTTAAGAAAACATTGTGTCCTGAAAAACTACTGCCAATCCCACTTACACCAGCTTGCACCATGCTCAAGATTCTGGTCTCACTAAGTTCATCAGAGTCACCGTTTTCTGACCACTGTTCTAAAAGATAAATCGCTTTGCCCTCGCTTTGGAAGAGCTTCGCTATCGGTGTTCTCCATGCTATCCTAAAACTTTCCTCTAAGATGATCCTACCTTTTCAGACATCAAATTTTTAGGCATGAGATTTAATTTCCTGAGCCACCTTTTCACTGGCTAACTCTGACTGTTTACTGCTTAAATATGCCTGTGTCTGACTCTATTTCTGTTGTGTTCTCCAATATGTGCCTTAACTATGAAATGCTAGAACACATTATAACTTAGGTAGGCTACTAACAACCTAAAACTTCACACGAACACAGCCTTGTGTTGTCATGGAAAAAGTTACACCAAGAAGTATCAGGTGACTGAAGTAGTTTTAAGGTCACATCCTTTTTCTGGGGTGCCCCCACATTTAAGCACATCATTCCAGATGTGATGTTATGCTATGCATTATTACTAATCTTCAACAAATTTCTTCAAGAAAAGCATTATGTACATCTGCCAACTTTTCACAATGAATGTAATCATTATGTACTGCAAACACATACTAATAAAATTTCTGAAAAGCAAAAACAAAGCAGTATTCTCCCCAAATCACACATCAGGAATCCCAGGCACAGACAAATGTAATTCATTGCTCCATGGGAGAGGCAGAAAGTAACATGGATCACTCCAAAGCCTTTCCATTTCACCACACCACACCTCAGGACAACACAAGACAGCAGCTTTGAGGTGAAGGCTATTCAGAGAAGCCAGTGATCCATGATTAGGGGAGTCACTGTTGTTCCTCCAGTTTCCCTTAGTCTCCATAGACCGGCAGGCAAGGATGAATCACTTTGGAGTTAAGCACTAAAGCACATAGGCACTGCAGAACTTCAACGTACACAGTGTGATATGCAAGTGTTTAATCTGGAAGAATGAGTTCAGTTAACTTCTCTGTGACTCATTCAGAGGTGGCGGAGAAGATACTCTAAGAACAGTTCCTACCAGCTAGCTAGTGGGGGACCTCGAGGAGCCCCTAGTGGCCTGACACAAGGGTATACCAGAAAGCTCCCAAAACCTAGGCTGAAGGGGACGATGCATAGCCTTGACGGAAATCTCCCCAATGTGAAGGATAAAGGGCGTGATCAAAACAGCTAACCCAAGTCCCCACAGACCCAAGTCCCAAACAGAAGGTTCTGCAAACAAAAGCTAAGTGGAGGATGCCAAATGTTACTGGAAAAGAAAAGACAGGGAAACTAAAACCATAGAATTTCTGACACTGAAGGTAAATGATAACTAAAGGAGACAAAGAAAATATTTACAACTGCTTTCATTCATCAAAGCTTACTAAAGAGACTACATTAAACTCACTGGGCTAGGAATACCCAAACCCTACCTGCTTTTTAAAAATAGGAATCCAAAGAAACATACAACAGCATAGAAATATAGTAGGATCAGGGTAGCAACAGATTTTAGTCAGACCTATCATTCTTGGGAAAAATGTATAAATATAATTAAATATGAAGTGGCCACTGGATACGATGTGATCTTCAAAACTGTTTCACAGTGGCCCCAGGGAGAAAGCTGATCCCATTTTGGTTAGAATTAATCACAGTATTTCCACAAGCAAACATCATCTCTTCAACACTTCCAGAAAAGGAGGAAAGAAACTTGCAGAACTTTCCAACTCAAACACTTCATTTAACAATGACACAGTTAGCAATTCAATGCTCCAATTTAAAGCTAGTAAAAGAGAGCAAAGAAAAATTATCATTATAGAAAAAATTGACAGTTGATTTTGGCCGCCAATTTAACAGCATCTCACCCGATATCAAGGCAAAAATTATGTGAGCAAACGACATGCCAAGCACAAGGATTTCAGCCAGCATAATGTGAGATTAAAAAGTAATATTCAAGAGGACTGCTGAGTAAAGGAACCCATGATAGCCATGCGCATTCACTTTATCTCATGTATGAAATAAAAAATAGTCATAGAGCTTACTTTTGAAAAGAGAAAGCCTATGTAGATACTGCTAAGCTGTCTGCTGCTTCTCTACTTTTAAGATCGGCTTAGAATATTTATGAATTTAGAAAATACTTCATTTCCTTGGCATGGGGTTTCTTTGTTCATATCTATAAAGTAACTCTATTCATCAAAATCTACATATCAGTTACACAGACTGCAAAAAGTTCAAGGCAACCCAAGTTTTACACTATGTTATATAAAAACTCAACGTGCAAGCCAGACTATGAGGAGACAATCTCTGCCATCCCCTGGCCCCATATCCCCCTTAGTCCTGATCTACTCGTAATAAGCCATACATAGCAGGAGGCATGGGCTGTTGCCTCCAAAGCATGCAGTAGAAGGCTTGTGGCTTCCATACGGGGTGCTCGCTGGCCCTCTCCCTAAATACCAGCTCCATGCAGAGAGGAGCTGGTGCCTGCTGGAGAGTTGGGATGAGAGCGACCAAGACAGATACCAGGGACCCATGAGACCCAGCAAAGCCACACCTGGGTCCTCGCCACAGATGCTATGAGTCAACAAAAGTCTCTCTGTTTTACATTTTTTTTTCCAAGTAATTACATTTTGGGATAATGTGTTGTTATACTACAATAGATAAATTATATCAATGGCACAAACCAATACATCAAATAATCCACTGTTCTATAGGAGTCCATCAAAGAAGACATAATGTTATTTTAAGCTGGGTGCAATCAAAAAAAGGAAGGAGCATGAATATGTTCAACTATCTAACCTCATCAAAAACCCAATTTGAAGCTGGGCGAGGTATTACATGCCAGTAATTCCAAAATTCTGGAAGTTGATACAAGAAGATCACCAGTTTGAGCTCAGCCTAGGCAACTTAGTGACTTGGTGATATTCCACCTCAAAATAAACAATAAAAAAGACTAAGGATTACCTAAACATACAGGCCCAATCCCCTATAAAACACATGCGCATGCACACAACTACACACCTCCAAATTTGATTTAGTATTTAGCAAACGTAACAAAATTAACTCACATTCTGGTATGCAGCCTAATACAAAACAAAGTGAACTGGCTTATCTGTTGTATGCTAAGAAATAATCAGTGAAACATTTTAGAAATATAGCCAAATTATAAAATGTCTTGGAGATTTCTAGTAGCAAATAATGAATGGCATGCTTCTTCTACTAACTTGCATGAAAGGATTCCAGAATCCCTCCCCTGACACTTAAAATGAGTACATGACCCTGGAGAATCAGCATTAGGCAAAGACAAACGCCTTCCTGCTCTTACCTCTCGCTAGTATTTTGTTCTCCAAAGACAGGGCTAGGTTTTCTATTTAAGAACAGAATGACTCCAGAAAGAACAAAGAACAAGAGAAGCAGGGTGCTATGATCAATGGACAATCAATGGACGAGGGGGATGACCCGGTTGGAAGAAGGCTTCCAGGAGCTCAGCCACCATACCCACCCTGCTTGAGATTTATGTATTATCTTATGCACAACATACACCCACAAAAAAGCACTTAATTTCACTTAGGGAGATTTTCACACTCTAGTTCACACCCACACTTACACTGACAATGAAACAAGTTTGTTTTTAAAAAAGCAAATCATAAAAATAGAACCTCTAATACCATCTCCAACCATAACAGACTCATGTCCTAAAGCCCTAGATCAAAAACAACAATCTATCTCATGAGAGTTTTTCCCGAGACAGGGCTCTCACTACACAGCCCAGGCCAGCCTTGCACACAATATCTAGCCCAGGCTACACTTCAATTCAAAATCCTCCTGTCTCAGTCTCCCAAATGCTGGAATTACAGGCTTGTGCCACCATGCCTGCCACACTGCACTTTTTTTTTTTTTTTTTTTTTTTTTGTCTTTTTGAGACAGGGTCTCCCTATGCAGTTCAGACTGGCCTTGTGCTCAGTTTGTAGCCCAGGCTGGTCTCAAACTTACAATGATCCTCCTGCCTCAGCCTCCCTCCCAAGTACTGGGATTACAGGCATGCATCACCACACCCCACTTTACACTGCACTTTGTAAATTATTCATTCTGTCCATAAGATGTTACATACTTGACAAAACTCTGCAGGGCTCTGCACCTGCAGGAAGAGACAAACCATAACAATGGTTTCCAAAGTTGTTAGACAAAGCAATCAGCAAACTCCTCAAAATATGCAATTGTTACTCTGCAAATATGACATTCACCTGGAGTATAGACTGAGGCTTCTCCCCAGCAGCCCTGCAGCAGCAGGAATCCCATCAGAAGTCACAATCACTCCCATCGTAACAGTTTCCAAAGGGTGGTGCCCTTCCCGGAAGGCATTCTGAGAGTTCTCACACAACTGGAGGGCATGATTGGCATTTAGTGGCAAAGGTTAGTGAATGCTGGTCATTCTGCAATGGGACAGTCACCCAGGAGGAAGGCGCTGTCTTCAATTACCAAAAGTCACAGGGTTCCACCAGACACTCAAGTAACTTGTATAGTTTCCTGAACTCCAATTAGAATAACGCTCAATATTTCAGGAACGTGGTTAGCACGCAAACTGAAAGGAGATGGCCTAGGCTGTTGGCAGAGCTGCTGCCCTGCTGGAACAGCCTGTACCCTCACCGTCATTCTGCCACTCCATTCCCGGGACCCCTGGAGGAAGCTGGGAGGAGGTGGCACTACCACAACAATCACAGCAACTTCCTGGGAATCTCTAGGTACTTCACAATTAAAAGTAAAAAGAAGAGAAATGTTGAGTCACACGGTATTAAGAACCTCCACCACTAAGGTCAAAACAAGCTCCAGCTCATTCCCAACTGTTCCTAATCCATCCATCTGCTACAAACTAGGACCCCAGGCTGCATCACCACCACTGAAGGCCACCGGGTTGTCCCCTGCCACCATATTTAGTAGAGAGAACTAACCCAGACCCAGACATTTAAATAGAACTTTTTTCCAGGGTGCCATGGACTTTGTCTCCTCCTGGCCACACATTTACAGAATCCAAATACTGTACACCAATGAACTCATCTTGCAGGATTCTCACTTTCAGTTCATGTGATCGTCAGCCATGAAGAAAATGGAATTTGCACAGCACAGGGAGAGGAGGCACTGCCCCTCACCCGGCCTCCAGAAGGAGTAAGGGAAGGAGTGTTGTACTGTCAGCCTGCAGGAAGGCTGGGAAGATGTGAGTTGCCCCAGACATCAGCCAATGCCACACGGGTTTCAGTTTTCAAAGAATTCCAATAGAAATTTCCTTACCAATAGGACTCTGTCTGTCAGACCTTCAGGAGACAAACATTCAGAATTCCTCCGAAGCACTTGAAATCTATGTTGGCTATTACATACGAGATCTCCGACTGGACAACTACTGCCTGTGTCGTGGCCAAGAGATCTATTTCCATGAATATAACTTCCCCGAGTGACTCAGCAGGACAGCGGGATGTGGCTCAGCAGGACAGCGCTCCCCAGCACAGGCACTGGGTTCATCCTCAGCATAGCAAAATAATAAAAGATTAAAATACACAGAGAAAAATGACACACTGGGGGGATCTTCTCCGAGATACCCCAGCGGGGGAGGGAAGGAGCGTTAGCGATGGAACAAGCTGGGCACCTGTCTGGGTTCACAGCTGTTGATGCTGAGGGGCAGGTCCTGCTCGCTCCCTCCTCTATCCTCTAGTTACTTACATTTGATCATGTCCACAGTGAAAAGTAACTCTGAAAGACACGGCGTGCGTCAAGGGAGGAACACAAAGCAACACTGAGGCTGGGAGAGGACAGGCTTCCCCTTGGTCCTGGCCCTGAACACTGCTGAGATGCGGCTTTGGGACAAGCACCATGCTGTCTCAGGTTCCTCACAAGCCAGCACACAGGTCAGGAGAGAAGAAGGAAACCCATTCATCTTCACGAACGGCGTGCACTGGCAGTGATCACATGCACTTCACCCTCCAATCACTGAGTCAACAAGTGTGGAAGAGCCGGCTGAGGTCTCCTGGGTCTGAGGTCTGCCCTCCGCAGGCAAGTTCACACGTGCCAAATTCTTAAGCTCGAGCAGCCTCCCACACCTTTGGTGCTGGACAGGCTAGAACAACACACTGCATTGAGGCAGAAGGTGTAGCTCGGTGGTAGAGGGCTTGCCTAGCGCATGCAAGGCCTTGGGTTCTATTCCCAGCACTAAAGAGGAGTGGGGGGTGGGGGACATACACAGTACCAAGAAAAGACACAACCACCTGCCTCCAAAATTCAAGGCACTGGCTTTCCTACCCAGTGTCTCCTACCGTCCACCAAGAACGTGAGTGAAAACTCAGGTTGGGAACAGTGGCGCCCACCCACATTCCCAGCTGCTCAGGAGGCCAAGGCAAGAGGATTCCAAGTTTGGGGTCAGCCTGGGCCATTCAACGAGACACTCTCAAAACAAAAAAGGCTGGGATGAATGCAGCCCAGCACTCCAGCACCTGCCTGACATGCACAGGGCCAGATTCAATCCCTGGTGCCACCAAACATATTAAAAAGTGAACTGAAAGCTAAAACAAAAAACAAACAAATTATTTATATATATATATATATATATATATATATATATATATCCCAAAATTGACAATACCCCTGGTAAACATTGGTACTGCCAGCAGCTGAGAAGGGAGAAAAAGGCAAACCAGGCACAGCACGTCTTAAGATCTGCATTTTTTGAGAAGTGACAACCCCAGCCAGGTGTAGAGGAGGGTGCCTACAATACCAGAGCCCAGGTGGCTGAGGCAGGAGGGCTGCTATGAGTTCAAGGCCCGCCTGGAGTATATAGGAAGCCCTCATCCAAAAAAACCTTATTCCTCGGAGGAGGAGGAGGAGGAGGAGGAGGAGGAACACACAGTAGCAGTATTAGTAGAAGCAGCTAACATTTCTGGCATGATTATGGACCAGGAAGCAATCTCAGGGCTGAGTCTACTAACTCATAGAACCCTCAACTTCACCCTAAAAATAAGTACTGCCACACACACACACACACACACGTGCGCACACACAAGAAAGAAAACTGACGTATTGCAAGGTAACTCGCCAAAAGTTTACCCAAGTTTCAGGTGTCAGAGCTGAACTTCAGACCTAGGCTGTCACTCACATCCAGCCTGAACTCAGAACTGCTCACTGACACCTCAAGAGACAACTGGAAGAGCCAAGTTATCATTAACTGAGGTGACCTTTTTATTTTTTTAATCCCATGAATCAATTATTAGTTCACGTTAAGTGTTTGCTAACAAATCACAGTTAGCTGGTCCACCAAGACCTCAGAATGAAGCACACAGAATTAGGGTGCATCAGTCATGTTTTATTAGGGTTCTTCATAAGTATCTTGTAGCCTTGTATTTGGAGAAAGCTACCCGGAGCTGTAACAGGCAGGTCAGAAGTGGGTATTTGCCAAGGGAAACACTTCGAGGTCCAAGAGCAGATTTAAAACGCTCTGATTCAACAGACATCTGCTCTGCCATAAGTGGCCATCTGCTCCATATCCTAGACAGCAAAGCATTTCAAGAGGAAGTGTCAAATCTGACTCCTAATCAAGAAACAATTACCTGCGTTACCCATCAGCCCCAAAGCTGATTAGGAACTTCTGGAGCAAAAATGAATGGAAAAACCCAGTCCAGGTACAGCACACATCCTATCAGCTATACTATTGGAAATATTTAATTAGGAAAACGCATGTCGTAAGATGGAAGATGATGAAAAAAATTGTCAGCGGGGAAAACGAAGAGCATGAGAAATAAAGGCCTTTGAAAGATTTGGTGGCTTGCCAGGGATTTAGCTCAGCAGCCTAAGTGCAAGGTCATGAGTTTGATCCCTGGTACCAAAAAAAAAAAAAAGACTGGGTGGCTTGCAGACACCTCTGCATAAGGCACTGGACAGAGACTGTAGGTGAGCACAGCCTCGACTCAAGGGTCCCAGAGTCCCAAGGACACCTGCTGTAAGAATGTGCCTCACAGCAGGAGTCAGATGATTACTATGACTTCCAAAAATTGGGAATGGTGCACTGGAGCCAGCCAGGGTACCAGGGAAGGGTCTGTGCCAGAGACCAGCAATGGTGCCTGGTCCTACAGACTCTGCATCTCTTCAGATGTGAAAGGAGGCATTTGGTAACTGAGGAGGGCAGCACATCCCTCAGCAGGAAGCAGCATGGTCAACACAGATGGGGCCAGAGGGCACAGATGAGGCAAGCTGGACAAAGGAAGACACTGCAACTGTCCCCACTGACTATGGACACCTCTGGTGTTAACTCAGTGAACACACCGTCAGCAGATCCTGGGAACTGGGCATGGACCAGGTCAGCCAAGGAGTCCTCATAACAGAGCAAGGATGCCAGGGCAGCAGGAGGGAATCAAACACAAAAGACAACTTCTGCTAATAAGAAGCACCCGAAAGAAAATAAACCAAGAGCATGGTTTATAAACCAACAGATGGGACAGAGGGCCACCATCTTCCCAGCATGCCTAATTTTCTTCTTTGAAACTTGTGAGTCAAGCATCAACTGGACCTAGCTACATTACAGCCTTTCTAAAAAGCAATGTGGCTGATATGAATAAAGTTTCTTTTGACTCAATAATTTCTCTTTGGGAATCTAAAGATAAAATTAGATATTTTCAAGATATTTACATGTAAAGAAGGTGTCTTAGAAAAAATAGAATAATCAAAGAGAAAAGTAATACAAGCTGGGCATGATGGTACATGCCTTTAATCCCAGCACTGAGGAGGCTGAGGCAGAAGGATTGCTGCATGTTTGAGACCAACTTGGGCTACAAAGTGAACAAGGCCAGCCTGAACTGCACAGCAAGAACCTGTCTCAAAAAGACAAAAAAAAAAAAAAGGAAATCAAACATGCCACTATATCCATACAAATATAAGCCATTTCAGATGTGTAAAATAATATTAAGATGAGAAGGGGCCAGGGCAAGTGTGGCTCAGTGGTACAGCACTTGCTTAGCATGCTGGAGACCCTGGGTTCAATTTGCAGCACCACGAAAGTGTGTGTATGTGGGTGTGTGCATATCTACATGCATGCAAACACATGAAAATAGCTTCGTTTATATTTTTAAAAGCACAAAAGGACTGTACCTAATGTGACTTCCAAATTCATGTGATACTTCTAGAAATGAAATTACAAAATGTTAAGTGACAAGGTTCCAATCCCTACAAAAAGCATGAATTTGCCATGGGCACAGGTACAAAGCTACACTCCCAGCCCTATGGAAGACTAAGGCAGAAGGATTCCAAGTTCAAATCCAACTTGACCATATAGCACTTAGCAAGACCAGGCCTCTAAAAAGGACTTCAGGATGTCCCACTGCAAAGGCTGTGGGTCCTCAGTGCATAGGGAGGGATATGAATTCATTCTCAACAATATGCATGCAAAATTTTCTTCTTTGAAACTTGTGAGTGGTTTAAGAGTACACTTGGGCCCATTTTTGCCACCTCTAAGACCCAGAAGTATGACTCAACATCGTCGCAGGCACAGCACAGAGGGATGAAAACCTGCCTTGCAATGAAGTGCTTTTGTGCTCTGGACACTGGACAGCAGGACCTGGCCCATGGCTGGTCCCTGGCTCTCAGCCCAGGCTGAGCCTCCCACACATGCCACCACCTGCTGGGCTACACAGCATAGGATGCGGCCACACCCGGGCACAGTGACAGAGCTCTGCTGGTATACACAGGCACAGCAGTTTCCAGACTGAACTCTGGCTCCTATCAACCTTCTGGACAGACCCTGTTACTGCTCATCACCTGCCCTTGCAGGAAGTTCCCCTGCCTTCTGCCCACACTGAGTTCATGAACCCCCTGGCCTCAATCACAAACCTCCCCTCTCTCCATGGACTTGGGCAGCCCACACTCTGCTCTAAGCCACACTCTGCGGCTGGCCATAGAGGGCACAGCTGCGACTCAATGCCACCCTGTGTCCGTACTGGTGGACGTCCAACGTACTGAACGCCACTGACGCAGCTACCACCTGGCTAGGTCCCCTGCCATGTGTGCCTCAGCTGCCTGGACCAAACCATCACAACCCAGTTACCCACCCTACAAACAAATTCCCACCAAAATAAACTGGAAAGGCTGGATGCCTAATTCTCTCCTGACTTTTGAAGTACGTTTCTGTGACCCACAGCAGACGCGCTGATGGGGGAGACTGGTGCGCACACATAGCTCATCTTGGTGCTGACGCTCCCCTCCCCTCCTCTCCCTCTCATGTCGCCCTCCTCAGTTCCTCTTTCTGCCTCTCAAAGGACCAACTATTTGACGCACTGGTCCTTAGTATTTTGAATCTCAGTTTCATTTGTTTTGCTCTAATCTTCATCATTTTTTCCCTGAGTTTCAGATCTGGATGGCTCTTGCTTTTCTTGCACCTTGAGATGCATCACTAGTTTATTTATCTGGGACCAAACTGTTCCGTTCACGTGCTGCACGCCAAGCCAAGCACTGCTGAAGAGTGCAGCCAACCATCTCCTTTGGGACCTGGGTTGGTTACTTCGCCTCTCATTCCCAGCACAACACGGGCCCAGGGTGCGACAACGCGTCAGTCTTCCTCATGGGGTGACTGTTTGCAATTAATTACAGTACTTTTCATTTTATTACCCAAAAATCGACCCCATCGTCACTCTAAATTACATCTAACACACATGTATATTTCCATTTTGTTAAGCAGCTACACCATGGATTACAAGAGGCACCTGGCTCTCAAATTCATGGTCTGGCAGTGACACAAAAAATAAAAACACTACTAACAACAGGTTAGTAAAAGCACACTGGCCAGAGGGAGGAGCAACAGGAAGAAAAGAGCGGTGCGTACATAAGGAAGCGGAAGGAGGAAGGGAGAGATTTGGGGAGAGTGGATTGAGGCAAGTTGACTCCTTAACCAAATAATTAGGGACATCAACTGGAGAAAGTTGCAATGAAAGGATATAAAACTGATCTCTATTAAATTATTCCAATGCTAAGAGAATTATACTAAGAAATTGGCCTGTTTTCTTCAGGTCTTGAATATTAAAAATGGAGTCACACTTCAGCTCTTTACATACCAGGAAACATCTACTCAAAGGACTTTAAGTAAGAACGACTGCCCTTCCACCCTCCGAGACCCTGACAGATTGACTGAGAATTGCAGAGAATTACACCATGCAAGTCTTCAGTCAAAAATCTGTCCTTTGCCTAAAACCAGTGCCCTCCAGCCACATACTTCGATAAAAGCCATAACCACTTCCCAACAGTATAAGCTCCTGAAGTTACTGTCTTCTAACTAAGCCAGTAGACGTGCTGCTACGAGACATAGTCACAGTCAAAGACTGCTCCACAGCCTAGGGCATCCGCCTCTAGACCACAGCCCCAGGTGTCTGAGGCTGCTTGTGAGCGCTAAGTGCTTTTTTGACCAAGCCTCCAGCTGCTCAGCCTTGGAAACTCTTTCCCCAGTGACTTTAATGCAGAAAGGGAGGAGGCTCTGGCCCAGCCTGACCACCAAACCAGCCTTTTCTTGGTAAAATGCAGCCCCCATCACTGCATCTGCCTGTCCAAAAAAGCTTCTGACAACTCCCAAATACTTCCTAAAGGACGAGCTGAGGGCTTTCCAGGCTTATCTCAGCCCCAGCCCACATCCTCCAGCCAAACACCTCCAGCTCCTCACCCTCTCTGCGGCTCCCCCTGCTGCTACCATTGGTCAACAAGCCCCCCCTCCGCCCTGCGGCTGCCATTCTCTGAAGATCCACTCACCACTACCAGCCCCATCTTTCCGGATTACCCCCCATCCAGGGCCATCTCTCCTGCCTTGGAGCTGTGAAACCACTTCCCACAAGTGATTAAAACAATCCCTTTTGGCTGGTGCTCTGGGCATCCCTAAACTCATATTCCAGCCCAGCCCCTCTCAGCACCCAGCCTCTGGACTTTCACCCAGGCTTTTCCTTGTGGAGGTCCAGAGTGGCAGGAGGAAGAGTTTACACGGAAAGGGAAGCAGTGGGCATTTTTGAGCAAATTAATCTTGTGCCTGAAGCTACAGTCCCGGGCAAACAGGTGGCCTGGCAGAGGGACAAGCCGACACTTGATGACACTCCCCTAGCCCTCACCAGGTAGAGCTGCACAGACAGCAAAGATGACCCATGTTTGAGGGGCAGGAAATGTCTGGCTTGTGACGCAGGCTGTGGTGGAGACAGGCTGGAAAATTGCATCTCATCATGCAGGGTCATGAATGCTGGAACCTTAGATGACTCACCCACTAGGGACCACAAGATCCTCATGCAGACTTCTGCCTCAAGAGTAGATTAGTAATGGCAAGTCAAATGTATTTCAAGTTCCAGTTCCAATCTCATAATGCTAATTGTCAGCAATGAGATAGTAGCTGTGACAAGGCAGTCACATTGTAACTTGTCCTTGGTAACCACCACAGGCCCAGGAAGCTGTGTAGACACTAAAGCCATGGACCCACCTTTCTCGGGCGCTGGGATCTTTAAAGTCCAACATCATTGGATTCCAGGAGATTCTGAGATGCTGCTCTGGGAATTAAAACCCTTAAAGTCTATAAGGTTGTTTTGCAATGTGGTTGGAATGTTTCCTTGGAAGGAAAAAAGGAAGGGAGAAGGAGGGGGGGAGATCAATCAAGTGGTAAAATGTGTCATTTTAAAACATGCAAGCAGTCATGATTTTCAGCATGAAAATGCACAAAAAGTAAATTTATAGGGTTTTTTAAAAGTCTGCACTATCTTCATTTCAATGCTCTAGTCTTTGAAAACAAATATGAAAAATTAACTTCCAGTAGCAGCCCCGGCTGCAGTCAGCCCGTCCCAGCAGTGTGATGCACTGTCCCCGCTTTCTCATCTTCCCAGGGCGGCAGTCATCATCACACCCAGCAGACAGGCTCACCCACAGAATACAGGAGCAACAAAAGCCTGGCAAGCGGGAGAGCACAGATGAGAAGATTGCCACTGTTATTACCACGGCCAAGGAGACGGTTCCTGTGCAACTAGCGAAGGACTTCTGTCAGCATGCCGTGAGTCCAAAAGCTTCTAAAACAGAAAATACCCAAAACAGCGGGCAAAACATGTCAGTCCTTCCCGAGTGAGTCTTGCAGTCACTTGCTAGCCTGTCCTCGGTATATGATTTTAGCGCTGGCCAAGAGGGTTCACCAACTCTTTTTAATTTTGCGGTGTGTGTTACAAAGTAAGAGGTGCTGAGGCAAAGATGCTTACGTGTCCAGGCTGGCATAGTTTTAAAAACCCAATCTGACAGAAATGAACATCCTACCCTTAGAGGGAGAAACAAAGGAGTTTTCAACACAGCGAGCTCAGACCTTGTTTCATGGAGCTTTACCAGAATGCAGCCAAGTGAAACAACGCCACCTCCTACCAGCCCACCGAGAGCAGCCCTGAAGAAATAAGAACAGATCCACTCCGGCAGCAGGGAAAAGTCATGGCCCCCTTCATAATGTGAGCCTTTTAAGGTATACTACCTTAAAAAGACAAAAAATAATTAGACAAAAAAATCAAGTACTTTTAAACATCAGCTATAAAACAATACACCAAAGGCACAGGTAATGCAATTAGAATGTCAGAAATCAGACTAACTTCATGCTTAGCTGACCTGCCCTTAAAATCGGTTGCTATGTATTTCCCTTTAAAATGCCTATTTGTAGATATTTCTCTAAAATGAATATAATCAGGAATTAACTTCCCAAGGAAAGCAGATTTCATTCTTTACCCATGATTGCCTTTTTAGGTAGGCTTTTATGACTTTTATTTCAAACTCTGTGGCACCAAAATGAATTCAATACTCATGTATGCTTAAATTAATCCAGTTCCACTATTGTCGTGAAATATCGTATTCCACTGTGCCTTCATAATTCAAAATAAAAGACAGTCACTCTTACATTTACAAAAAAAAAAAAACAAACAGTGCAATAAACCTGTTAACTTTCCAGAGTCTGCTCTGCACTAAACCTGCCCGGGTCCCCTGGAAACACACCATGTCTTACAGCCAACATTAAGTAGTGTGTGTGTTTCTATAATGTTAGCCTCACTACTGGAGTGAAGCCAAGATTCTTATTTTGATAAGCAGTGTATTTTCAAAACATCAAAATTTCTCTATTGCCAGCTGGAGTACCGTCATGGCAGGCAGAGACCTCCCCTGTTTGCTGCTTCGGCAGTGTGGAGCATGCAGAGCCACAAACCCACTCTGGTGGCCATATTACCATTACATGACCTGGATGTGGTAGCACATGCCTGTAATTCCAGCATTCTGCGAGCTGAGGCAAGAGGATCACAATTTCAAGTCCTGTCTGGACAATTTAGAGACCCTGTCTCAAAAAATAAAGAAACAGCTGGCTGTGGTGGCACACGGCTATAATTTCAGCACTCGGAGATGGCGGCAGGAGGATCATGGTGAGTTCAAGGCCAGCCTGTGCTACATAGTGAGTCCAGGCCAGCTTGAACTATACATATCGAGACTCTGTCTCAAATACTTACTTACATACATACATGGCAGGGGAAGCAGTTCAGTGTGCAGGACCTGAGCTCAAACCCCAATAGCCTATACATACATAAAAGTTTTAGGTTTGGGTATGTCCTTTTCATAGGACAGAAAGGAAAAGAAATAATAAAGAGGGAGGCTGAGGCAGGAGGATCACTGTGACTTCAAGGCCAGCCTAAGTTACAAAGTGAGTTCAAGGCCAGCCTGCACTACTAGCGAGACCCTGTCTCAAAAAAAGAAACAAACAAACAAACAATAAGGAATGTGAGGAGCTGAGGGTGTAGCTCAGGGGTACAACACTTTCCAAGATTTCACAAGGCTGTGGGTCCAAACCCCAGCACTGCTTCTTCCCACCCCCAAAGGATACAGAAGAGCTGCAGACAGTGGCTGCCTCCAGGAGCCATGTACTTATAAGTAACTTACAAAGTCCCTGGTACCTTATAAGCACCCAACAAATACTTGCTGAATACAAGAGTGAGAATTTCCTTTTTATCATTTATTATACAAACACTCCAATAAGGAAAGAGTCAAAGTGCCAAGTAAAAAGAGAAGGTTTGAAGGAATTAAAGTATTAGTTCCAGCCACAAGTGGTGGCTCAGCAACTGTAATCCCAGCACTAAGAGACTGAGGCAGGGTCACCAGTTCCAGGCCAGCCTGAGCTGCACAGTGAAACCCTGTCTCAGAAAGACGAAAAATGGAAAAAAAAAAAATAGCTCTAAGTAGAACCTGGCTTTCTCCATTTCTTTTCCTTTACCTTCAAACAGCACATTTCACTCATGAATAAGGTTCAGGAGTTGTAAATTTAAAAGGAAAACATATGGTATTGCTAAGCTGGAAAAAGTGGCCCAGCAAACACAAGTAAAAACGCAGTCTGATATGTCACACTGGCTCTTCACGAAAAAGAGGAGAGAAAAAGGGCATCATTAACTTCCAAATATCTTTACCAAAACAACATTTTCACTTTAAAAGTTTTAAGTTTCCTCAAAAAATGTACAGAATAAAAGCATGGGGGATGCCACTAATGTGCAAAGTAAGTAGATACACTTCTTTATTGGCTAAGATCTACTATGAAAGCATGAATGACATTTATGCAAATTTCAACATTTATCCAAGTACTGTATGTGTGATCTTACAGAGATGTGTGCTACAGAAAAACAGTGAACAGTGCACATTTCCCACATGCGTGAGTCAATGCATGCATCATAAATCCATTCTTAAATGTGGATAGCAACTCAGGATATCAAATAGCACAGTACTTTAAAGCAAGGTAAATAAAAATGGTCCAAGGTTTTAAAATGAAGAGTAAGAGTCAAAATAGTTGACAATGAAAAGATTTACCCTAAAATGCCTAAGAAAAAAATCTGTTTCTGCGTAGTTCTGGAGCTTATATTCTCATTAAAGAAAGCAAGGCTGCAGTAAGTACGGGACCTCTGAAAACAGACACAGCAGCAGATGGAGTCTGAGCTTTAAAATATGCCCTTCCCACATTTCTTTACAAAACTCTCCTTCGTTCCAAGACCTCTAGAAAAGCTGCACCCATTTGCACAGCAGATGAAGAGTTAGTGGAGCCGGGCGCACACCCAAAGCTGACACATCCCCTACGGCTGAAAACAGGGTCTCCTCAGCGGCTCATTTTCATCCCACCACAGCCCGCTCTAATCCTTTAATGTTCCCTTCAAACAAAAACAGGGAAGAAAATACATTTGTAAGCTCTCGCTCCCCCTCAACAAACAACATTTGGATATTACCTTAGTTAGAACATGTTTAACCCTACCCTACATTGAATTTTGTAATTTTTCACTTAGCCTAGTAAAAGCTTTTTAACTTTGCTAGAGTCTTTATATCTTAATGGCTGCATCTCTATCCTCTAATGGATACACAATGGCTTAACTGTATTCCTATTGTTGCAATTTTGAAATTATGATTGTTCCAGAAATTAACACTTGACTAAATAGCTTCGCCCATTATTTCAATATCCTAAATAAAGAATATTCTGGGGGAATAAAAGATGGCATAAACATGTTTGCAGATTTTAATAATATTTAATAATCTTGCCAAATTGCTTTTCAAAGAACATATATAATTCTACACAATGCTGCCAGCAACATCCAAACACACCAGGACATTGCGACTTTGCAGCACTGGGAAGGTTAATCATTTCTGGTTTTGCCAATTTTATAGGATAAAGAAAAATACTTTTATTTTGAGTCTTTGCATATTAGGCTTATGCAATATTTTCCACTGCTTTTTACTGGTTAATGCCTTCCTTTTAAATTGCCTGTTTGAGTCCTTTGGGCAGGCATCCATCAAACTCTTAATGTTTTTCTCATAAATTTGATGCAGTACAAGTGCTCCATAAGTGCTCTGTATTTTCAATTAGAAGTTTTCATATCAGAAGAATAATAGAGAATTAATTCTCTCGCTGATCCAGGGGATAATTGTTCAGAGGTAAACTAACATACTGCTACTGCCATGGACTCTGGGCAATCAAATGTGTTGGAGAGTGACTGGCTCCCCAACGCCTTCAACACAACTCCCCTTCTTACCTGTTTGCTCCAGTAGAGCAAACTCAGTAATAAAACGAATGGTCACCACATAAACAAACTGGGGAGGTGAAATGTGCATTTAGAAATGGGGTCACGGATGACTCATACTTGAACAGCAGAGGGAACTTGGCTTCAGTTCTCATTATGAGAACACTACAGTGTCAAGACCGTTTTGATAAGAAAGTACATCAATGCACCTGTACACGTGGCCCAAGAACGCCCAACAAACTGCAAGGAGTCTCCTTTTACACAAGGCTTGGCTTCTAAATTAAAGGCAGAAGCTAAGACACAGTTATCTTAACTGACTTCGACTCCAGCACAGCAAGCACATGTGCGTTTGTGAGTCCCTCGCAGCACTCAGTGCCATCCTTTCCCTGCGGTGTCAGAAGAGCTGACAAGGGTCCTACAAGTGAGTAACAGAAGAAACGGGTCTGGTTTGTGTCTAAGAGAATGTTGCAAGAAAAAAACCTGAGCTGATTGTTTCTAAACAGACATTTGTGGTTGGATTAGTACAAATTAAATGAACAGGGTATACTGCTACTGTAAATTGATTATGATAAGCCCAACAGAACTAATTAATAATTCAAGAATAAAACAAAAGCAACCACTGAAAACCAAAACCAACTTAAGATCCCACTAAACCTACACTGATAAAAGAACCTGCTCAAAATTTATTGGAATTAAAACTACCTGCACATATGTCTTTGCCCCTGCTTTATACCTCTGCCAAGCATTAAACGGCACCCAGACTGTGAAACACCAAATTCAAATCATCCACGTAATGTAATGACATTAATGGTTTTTTCTTTACAGATAGTAAACTTCAATGACTCTTCAAATTTTACTTAGTTAAAAAAACAAAATCCGAACACAGTAGCACAGGACTGTAATCTCAACACTCTGCAAAGCTAAGGCAGGAGGATGACTGATCAAGACCAGCCTGGGTGAAACAGCAAAACCCCATCTCAAATGAGAAATAAAAAAGGACTGAGAATTAGGTCAGTGCAAAGGCCCTGAGTTCAATCCTCAGTACTGAAAAAGAAATTAAACTATCTGAAAGAACCCAGCAGAAGATTTGCATCAACACTGCAAGCTTCCCAATAATTGTGCTTTGAAGACGAGTGCCAAGTGGATTAAGAAAACTCTAAAATCTTGAGGAAAAGGAGGGGATTTCCTAAAGTCCAAAATCTCTCTAATATGGGACTTCCGCAACATAGAAAGAGCAGCCTGGGCCTCAGCATCATCAAGGCCATTAGAGATTGCTCAAAATAAGCAACCTCTAAATTTATAGGCCCTTAAACCATCAAAAAGAACAAATCTCTTTATAGGACCAAGACTGGGCAGGCACTGGAACACAAAGCTGCCAATTAAAGGTGACTTTATTTGTGTGACATACACACACATATACATGGCCCAGGAGCCCTAGGCTCCATCCTAGCCTGGTCCCTACATCATTCCATCCCCTCCACCTGCACACTTTCTCAAGTTCCCCCAATGTCACTTTCTCCCAGTGATCTATCACTTGTTATCGGCCTGAGACAACTGAAAGAGGCCTTCCTGTGTCCCCTGGTGACATGAGAATGTGTCTCCCACCCATTTTCCACCTTTGCTGACTGGGGCTCTACCAAAGTGTCCCAAATTCCTAACACCAGAAACACAGCAAGAGATGCTTCCGGAGCACTGGTTAATTCATCAACTAACTAATGACTGATTCTTAAAGGAATGATCCTAAGGACAGAAAAACACCAGAAAAGTCAGACAAACATTGCACTGCCTCCCTGCAGATGGGCCTGGGCGGAGAGCTCTGTGAGCCAGGGTTCTGAGTTACAGCTTCGCTCTCCAACATTCTCTCGGAGGGAAAAAGCAAAAACTACACAGCCTTGCAACTGCGTAACTTCTTTGAAGTCCCAGGACCACAAGCCACCAAAGCAAGCTGGGAGAAGGTAAAACCAGGAGGGAAGAGTAGAAAGACGAGAAACCCATGAGGACCAAGTGAAGAGTGAGGGGCACTGTTAACAACTCTGGGATGTGAAGCCTGCCTTCTGCTTTTTATAAGATAGTTGCCAAATGTCAGCCAAGTATTTTCAACAACTTCCCAAGATTCTGTATCAGGTGGTGAAACAGTGAGCTGAATGGTAAATATCCTTGGACCTTCCACCTGGTGACAGCCATATTCAAAAGTAAAAACTAGCAACTTTTCCACTTGGAGATCAAAGTACTTTTTCATTGTTGAACCCAGACCTGAAATAAAACTCACCACACTCAAAGCCAGTGTATACAGCTTTGGGCAAAGTACTTGAGCATGCAGTATCTCCAGGTGTTCATCTGCATATGGTGAGGGGAGACAGGGAGGGAACTACAAGCGGACCAGGTGATCTTAAAGCTGAATTTCCAGCCACCTGAACACTAAACTCCTTGGACCAAAAGCAGACACAGCGCTGGTTCAAATTCACTGGTGTGGCTGGTAGTCAGCAGTGTCACTAGGCTGCCTCAGCCTCACCCAAGGGGCCCAATTTTAAAAGTTAGGTATTCTGAACAAAGGGGAAGAGATTAGGTTTGTGTTCCTGAGTAACAAACATCATGAGCAATGGTTAAAAAAAAAAAAAAAAAAAGAGTGGGACACCAAACTCAGCTCAACAGAGCACTTCCTAACCATTTTCTAACCCTGGACCTCACTGCTTGACCGCATATTTAGAAAGAAGCTCATCAGTTCTTTGCTGTAAATTCTATTCTGTGAATTCTATAAGAGCTAAGAAGTTATGTGTGTGCTGAACTCATGAATAACAAACCACACTTTTAATGACATTATTAGTTTACTGATTAAAAGAATTTATGTGACTGATTTTCGTACAGTGTTTTAGTGTTTTTTTTAAAAAAAAAATCTTGGTTCACCTATTGCGTTTCCTTGAAGGAAGGAAACAGCAGCTAATTGGATAGCTGTCAGCCTCTGATGTAGAAAAACTTAGCATCCTACAGCATACACAGTATACTTAATCAATTAACATTAATATGTATAAAGCTATAATCAACATTCACATAATATAACTACGTACATATCACCAGCTTCTGTATTAAAAAAAAAAAAAAACAGGTGGATTCCCTGTGTCTGTGAAGGGAGGTGCATTACGAACTGACCTGCATGGAACAGGAAGGAAAAAACACAAGCTATAGCATTTCTGCAACATAAAGCTGCAAATGCATCCAGGCAAGACCCATGTATAAACAAAACCAGCACGCCTCTCTCACTTTGCACTTTCAGAGAGATGTGCCCATTTCCAAGAAAGTCCTACACACTGGTAAACTCCTTGATGGTTTACTTGGTTCTGTCTTCTCTAGGTCCCTGTTAGCTGAGGATCTATATCCCTGGAATTGAACAAATCTTGACATTAATGCCACTGAGCAGGAACCACTATGAAGTTCATTGTTAATGCCGCATCTTTTGTATGAACGGTTTTGAAGCTACTCAGGTCCATTTTATAAGCACAGTAGTCTTCCCTTAAGAAAAAAAACCAACCACCCAATGCCCTTTCTCCCCTTACACCTGGATGCTTTTCAACCAAAGTCATAGTACAATTGTGAGGTGCTTTGGGAATGTTCACAGAACCCCCAAGTACTGGCTTATGCTAGACCTCTTGGGGATTTAGCTCAAGAGCCCTTTCTAAACATTTTTGGAATGATGCAGACTGTGAGGTCACGATTGACATAATAAGGTACATAAGCACTTCCTTTACACTATTAATAAATTTTTGCTGGCAGTAGTTTCTTGAAATAAGCATCTAATTACTACAAGGCTGTAATCTGAAAGATATCATAGGAATACTCCATTAAGAAATTAGTTTTGGAGGTCACCAAGACTCACAATAGGAGGAAATCCTGCTCTGCTGTTAAAACTCTCCTGGGATTCATTAATAATAAAATCATTGCTAAGTAAGGACTTCATCTTTGGTCTCATGCCTATTCGGTCCACAGGGACAACAATACACCCCTTCTTTTCTCCTGTCATGGTTTTTAAAGAAGCTGCATTTTTTAAAAATAGAAAAGGGGTGAGCTGCAAGCCCAAATTGCTGTTATTTTCCTGTACTGTTTCTCTGGGTAAAATAAGACTTCTAAACTAACAAAGAACAATCAATCATCGGGGTAGGTGAGAGACACAATACACTGGAAAACTGAAGAATATCACTCACCCTGTCATACCCCAAAGGAGCTGAAACTCAACATTAAGGGGAAGTCAAAAGATATTATTTCACGAAACTGTAACAGGAAACATAAAAGCCACTTGGGGTTTCCTCCATTTGAAGGGCTGTATTTCTGGTGACTTTGTACTTTTCTTGAACTTGGGGAAGCAGATCCTACAACCATCCCACACTTCATGGTCTAGACTCAGTATCCAAATAAAGCTGCGAACTTGGAGCCCCCTGCTCCAGCCAACCCTCCCGAGCCCCCACATGTGCAGCAGCTCACGTGAGCATAAATCACACACCGCGGGTGACACGCGGCATTTCTGAGCAGCGTGGCAGAGGTCACTACTGCGAAGAGAGACATGGAGCAGAAGGAGAGTGCAGTATTTCACTCGGCCCTGTGACCTGGACACACAGGGTCCCTAGATGAGCTGTGGCTCGCCAGGGGACGGTATTTCCTGTCTGCTCTTCGGTTCCTTCCCATTCTTCTTTATTGGTTTCTGGTGATTTCCACATTTGGAAAAGGTTAGCAGTACAAACTTCGAACTAAAGACCAGCCCAACTGTTCATTACAGTCAATGTTTGATGTAAAGGGAAAATTAATAGGGCAAAAAATGGGCCAATAGGATTTTCGGGTAAGGCTGGTGTGGTTGTATAAGAGAATCCTAAGAGTTGAATCAGACTCTCTCAATGTCTTTCCTTTTCCTATCAGATATTTAACTTTAATTATATGCTCTTACATCAAGTAAGGTTTCTGGGAGGAAAAGCTGGGATAGAAGACTAGACCAGAAAGAAATCAGCAATTTAAATTCTACGGTATGCAGTGTATGTGGGGTAGAAAACCCAAGCAACTGAGCCAATAAGAAAACAGTATTCTATTAGATAACCCAGAAGTTAAGGATATGTTTCAAACAATCACAAACATGCAGAGTGGAGATGTTGACATTTTTAGGCAAACCACCACGTACAAAATTAATGGAATTTTCCTTCATAGGCCTTTAACACCCTGAAAGTTAGAACCTATATCTGGCAGCTACCAAGAAATTGTGAAACAATTGACTGCTATAATTTTTAGATATTTTTAACTTGTAAATAGAATGCACCTTGGCCCAATTATTGAAATATGTACTGTTTTTCCTTCAGATATCATCCTAACTGGCTTCTGGACTAAACCTCTGATACCATGAAAAAAGAAAAGCCATTAACAAATTATAGGTAATTTAAACATATTTTGATCAAGCAGCATGAGATACACTTGTGCTAAGGATTCTGAGACGTTGCAGGGGCCAGGGGTTTAGCTCAGTGGCCTAAATGCCTGTTTGGCAAATGCAAGGTCATGAGTTCGATCCCAGCCTGCTCCACTGGGTGTTGGAGTGAAGGTTTAGAAAGCTCACCAGTGAGATCTTGGTAGAAGACTACATCAAAGATAATTTACTTTTCCCTTTATACATCAGAGATTTACTGCAAAGATTTAAAGAATATACAATGAAATACATTAAGAAAGGCTTTAAACTTTACTTGGTTTTAAACATTTTAATTTACTTTTGTCAGTGTATCAAACCATAATGATCCTGTGAAGTGAAGCTGAATTCATTCTAATCTAGGGTAGTGGATAAAAAGCATTAATTTGGGAGTACAACACTGAATAGTGCAATTCCCATCTAGAAGTTTCTAGTGTTGTTTTTTGTTTTTGTTTTTTGGTGCATCTGGGATGGAATTCACGACCTCACATTTACCAGGGTGGGCCCTTAGCCAACTAAGCTAAACCCCAGAGCACTAGAAGTTTCTAAATATTCTCTCTAAAACACATTTAAATTTTTAAATATTCCTGATGGACCTCCATTTTTGCTTAAAATATTTTTGTCTCAGTGTTTTTTTAAATATTTAAGAAAATAATAAATCCTGTAACACATCTAAAATAAAAGCAAGTAGTTAGGGCCAGAGATACAGCTCAGTGGTACATTACCTGCCTGGCAAATGTGAGGCCCTGAGATGGATTCCTGGTACTAAAAAAGAAAATAGAAAAAATGAAAACTAAAAGCAAGTGGTTATAGTATTTGTCACAAAAATATCATCAACCATGTTATCAAAACTTAAGAAAATGGGGGAAGCCACCCATAACCTCGTTACCCTAAAACACTGAGGCACACTGTAAGTAAGTGTGCACCCTGTAAGTGGGTTTTGAAACTGTAGCTTTCTTTTACAGCCCTTTTCGTCCAGCTTTGCCTCGGGCTCTGTGGGAGCTCTGCATTGCAAGGAGCTGGCTGCCAACACAACCCCAAGGCGAGTCTGCGTGGCCAGACACTGTAAGGATGACGCCGATCACTGTGTGCACTAGCCAAAGCTCCGACCATAACCATGGACTGCAGGCAGCCAAGGGATGACATTGGACTAGCTCAAATAAACAAAGAAAGATATCCCACTGGATGTGAAACCGAGTGCTACATGAGCATTAACCCCGAAGACTACCAGGGAATGGTGGGAGCCATCTGATCTTCTGAACAGCATTAGAGACACCACTGCTGCCCTGGTGGGCTGAGAATTTGATGGGTGGGAGACACAAGAAACTATAGTCAGAACATGTCAGTCCCTCTGGTGGTTAGAAAGGAATGGGGGATGCTTGGCCACTACACAGGCCAGGGAACTGAGTTCCACGGGATCATACCTATCCAATTAATGTCTCTACCTAGACAATATGCTCCAACTGGTGCATGCCTGTAATCTCAGCAATCAGGAGGCTGAGGCAGGAGGATCACAGTGAGTTTGAGGCCAACCCGGGCTTCATGGTGAGTTCAAAACCAGCCTGAACTACCCAGTGAGACCCTGCCTAAAAAAACAAAAACAAAAACAAAAAAAATACTCTAAAGGCCCAACCTGGGAAAACAAAAAAAGATCCACCTAAATTTATTGATTTCTGGCACTTCCTACTTAATATAGGCCTTTTAAAAACTTAAAAGTTAGCCTTTGGACTTATATATACATTTCTACTCCAACATGCATATGTAGATTTGTTTTTAGAACTCCAAAAATGGCATGCAGAATTCAAAGAAAAAGCAACTAATATGAATCATTATTTTAGGTAGGTCAAACAATAAACTTTATTATATATGGATATCATGCTTTAAATAATTAATCTAAAAATTAGGACCACATCCAGTTCCTAACGAAGTAAAAACTACTAGATCTTTTTCACCCTTTGTTGACCCTTAGAGACTTATTTAAAATATCCCTGTAAATAAATCATGCAACTTAGGAATAAAAAGCTAAAGCCCCATTTCATACGACAGTAATAAACAGATTAATGCAAACACAGTAATTATACAGGACACATTCCTCACATATGCCAGGATAGCTGTGACAAGCTCAAAAGGACAACAGGGTGCCTCCAAAAAGCAGGCTCTTATAGAGAGATGGGCGCTGATAGTTACAGAACTCAGCAAGGTGAGCAGCCACCTGAGGCTTGTCAGTGACACTGCGAGGAGGAGGCATTTAACTAGCCTTAATGAGAGCTGAAAGCATGTTACATAGCTGGGTGAACCATGTTGCAGAGAGACACTTAGCATTTCCATATCTTATTAAAGATAAAAGACCAAAGAGGCAAATGAAACACACATCTTCAGAGATGACACAATCACCTTTATAGTCTGCAACCCCTGGGCCAGGCGGAGAAGCTATGAACAGTACCCTCCCAGGCCCAGGCCACACCTCCTGCAGGGTAAACACTGGCCCTCCACTCCGTGACACAGAACTCCAGTTCCAAAGCACATGGATGCGGTCAGCTGTCATCTCCCAACCCATCACTCTGCTCCATGATGTGGAGTAATCTCAATGAGGGACATAAGATCAAGGTCACTGTCACACCATCACAGAGTGCTGATGCCAGGCTGCATCCTCCACCCACCGTGTAGTCCCCTGACCCGAGGAGCCGTGTGTGCCAGACCCTAGGGGCTGCCTGAAATCCCCATGCAATTTCCTTTTTAATCTGGACTGGGGACTGGGGACTGAACTATATCCTCAGGGCCTAGGCACTGAGCTATATCCCCAGCCTTCTTTTTAATTTTTTGAGGTAGGAAATTACTAAGTTGCCCAGGCTGGACTCAAACTGTGATCTTCCTGCCTCAGCCTCCCAGACTGCAGGCCTTACAGGCGCCACCACAACGGGCTACAATGTTCACTGTCTACCCTACCAGCACTCACCTGCCTTTCCATGACGTACGCCTGGTACCTCCTTCAGCTTATTCTCACAGTTACTAACTTGTCGGGCCCTTACTAAGGTCAGGCTGCAGCGAGCACAGGGACCACTTCACTCGAGCACGAAGACTGAGGAGATGCACAGCGGTGCCAAGTACAGTGCGTGTCCCCAGGACAAAGGTGTGATCCACTGTTCCAGTCAGGGTGCAGCAGGACAGCACGAGATCACATCATGTGTCTCAGAACAGAGTGCAACTTCAAACCCATGCACCGTTCATTTCTGTAATTTTCCACTTCATGTCTTTGGGTCTGGTTGACTACAGGCAGCTAAAAGGTGGAGAAGGGGGCGCTGCTGCATCTCTCTCATTCAGTCTTCAAACAGGAGTAGGTATCAGCGCCCAGCTAAAAGATGACCAAAATGAGGGTGGGGACCTCAGCTCAGCAGCAGCGGCAGCGGCACTACAGCAGAGGTGGGGCAAAGCTCCCACGGGGACCCTGATAAAGGGGGCCCCACCGCTAGAACAGCGCCATACAGATGCAGGCACTGGGAGCTTTCCCATGCTCTCGAGCGCCACTCAAAACTTTCAGCTGAGCACCCTGATAACCCACTGCAGTCAACGCTTCAGACACTAGTACTACTATATTTTTCAATGGCTAAACATAAGCTGGGCATGCCTGTAATCCTGACACTCTGGGAAGCTGAGGCAGGAAGCGCAAAAGTTTAAGCCCAACTTGGACAACTTAGCAATTCAGCAAGATCCTGCCTCAGAATAAAAAACAAAAGTGAAAACTAAGGAAATAAGCTAAAATTTTCAACAAGAACCAAGCAAGTAAAAAAAAAAAAAAAAGAAAAAAAATTATATATATATATAATATATATATATCTGTCTAGCAAGATGCTTCATGACTTTTAAATTTGCAAAAAAAATTTGAAGATATGAGAAAATACTAATATATTAAGTAAAATAAGTGACAAGAACGTTCCATGCTCCGTGACTGTGACTATTTTGAAAAGCACGTCCGGGGCTGGGGAGTGGCACAGTGGTAGGTATTAGCACTTGCCTCGTCTGGGGTCCAATCCCCAAGGCACATGTGTTCTCAGGCATGCACCAAGACTGCAAATTTTAGATTATTCTAAGGAGTGAGATCATAAGTGATTTATTATCCTCTTTAAAACATCTGTATTTCCCAACTTTCCCACAATATGCACTAGTGACAAACAAGTCCTAACATTCTCCCAAAAGATGTCCAATACACTCGCTCAGATCAGCATCTATGTGGCAGAATCTGGAGCTGCAGGGCACCAAATCAGGAGCTATAAAGACGTTTCATCTGCAGGAAGACGTCGTCTGAAATGCTGTGCAGCTTTGGGTTGGGATGAAACTTATCACAGTCCTACTTAATTATTGATGCATCTGGAAATTGCCCTCATTTATTAAAGACTGATGTCTTTTGTTGGCAACAACAACACACTCCGAGCCTGTAATCTGGCGTGCAAAAGCATTTTCTAGACTAATGGAATTACTTGTGGTATTCTCATGCAGAGGACAAAAATCCAATAAAATAAATTGTAGAGTGTGTTTGTTTAAATAAAACACGCTCACACATTGTCCTCCACTTCTCCGCTGGCACTAATTTACCAATCAGTCTGATCCCCAAGGAGGCGTGCACAGTAATGAGGTTGATGCATAAACAAGAGGGAAAAAAGATGCTGGGATGATTTCACTAACAGCAGCACTGAGCAAAAGTGACAGAGAACGGAAACTCAGCCGCATGGCTGCTGTCCCCACAGGGCTGGCGAGCACCACCCTGCGCTCTGTCCCCCACCCTAGTGTACTCAACTCCTGTCACGGCCAGGCCAGCTGGGCAGCCAGCAACCCTGCCAGCCCCTGTCCTCATTAACATGCAGCAGGAAACATCAAGTTACAGCCAAGCTAACAGAGAAGAATGGAAAAATGAAACATTTTATTGTACTTTTTTTTCTAGATTTCAATACAAATGGTTTTTTTAAGGTTGTTGAGTCACTTAAACACTGGCTGCATTTCTGAAACCAATGCAATTTTATATAAAAGCAGCACCTCGTATTACTCAAAAGACACCAAAAGACAGTCTGTGACTATAAATCCCACCCCTTTCACTGGAAGCTGGAAATTGTTTGGTAAGAAAAATCCCTTCCACCCCAGCCTCCTACCAGGAGGATCCACACATACACATTCCCACTGCGCATGCACACGGCCAGATGCACATGGGCATCAACACACTCTGACAACCTGAGAGCGCCACAAAACATGAACTAACTCCACTGGAAAAAACAGCAAGAGTCAGAGCTAACTCCACTCTGAGATGCTCATTCTTTTTTATTTAGGCAAAACAAAATTCAACTTTTTCCTACAAGACATTCCAAAATCTGACCAGACAGGCACTATCATGTGGTGGTCTAAGCCACCACCGTGATTAAGCAGCTCAGCAATGCAACCTGCCGCCCAGGACAGCAGTGACAGAGACGCAAGCCTGACAGTCTCAAGCAGAGCCGCCACCGTGGAGGACTGCAGGACACTCTGCAGTGCTGCAGCAGCGGCCCAGCCACAGCGCCCAGGCTGCTGCGCGGGGCTCTCCCCAGGAAGCTGTGGTCTAAGCCAAGGCTGAGCTCTGGTTTCAAGGCTGAGCCTGCAAAAGCACTGCTTCAGTCTTCTTGAGAAAAGCTAAAAGCAAGGGAGGGAAACGAGGAGGCTGGAACACAAACAGCCTGGGTCACAGAGCCTAACAACCACAAATGAACGACCTGCCACCCTCTTGGGCTGGACATTACTGCATCCGACTCAGGAGACTGACTGAGCCCGCTTGTGTGCTCTAAAACGCTATCCCTGGGCTACCACAGACTTCCTCCTCTATGCTTCCTGCTCTCACGCTGCCACTCTGACTTTCTCGTGGATCCTTCCTAGGGATTCTGCATCTGCAGGAAGATGCAAAAGTGCTCACTTATTCTGCATGGATCTCCTGCTCTGTCCACACTGAAAGGAAAGATGCATAAAGGAAGTCTTCACAGCCCTCCGAAGGAAGGGGAGGAGAGACGCCCAGTTTGAAGTGAACGTCTCTCTTGTGAAGACAACAGCACTTGTCCCACCCTGAATGACATGTCATGCTGCAGACACTACCCAGCAGGGTACAACTACCATGGAAGCTCACACCTTAATAGTCCTGCAGTTTAACTACAAAAGATGAAGAGGAAAAAAAAAAAAAACCAGTGGCTCCAGAAAGCCAGGAGAGTATTTCTTCACTAATTAACTACAGCATTCGTCATAAGCCCTGAAGTTTTCAAGTGCCCTGTTTTACCAGGAAGAATACATTTCATCCCCTTTTATCTCCTTATGGACAAGCCATCCACCACCTGGAACTGCATATCCACGCGTAATCTTTACGGTGACAAGTGAATGTCGTAAATCCAGCGAGTCAGCCACAGTTGTCAGCAGGATGAGCTGAAGAACTCCAGATTTTCACAAAGATGGGCAGCCAGGATGAGCGCTCACACGACAGGAGACACATTCAGGAAACCCTTCTTGATGCTGTGAACTGATCCTCTCTTAAAAGTTCAGCCAATGTTAATTATTTACAACTAATCAAACATGTATTAACAATGAAAGTTATTGGGATGACTCCTTTCAAAAAGAACACGTTAGCACAGTGCCTCTTTGTATCTCCTTACTCAACATGGTAGCTCTTCCTGCACCTCTGGGTGGACCGGGAGGTCGGGGCTAGGTGGGGCCAAGGCAGACAGCAGTGACCCTCAGTGGTTTCCCTGAGAGAAAGCTGGCAGGGGAGGTGGGAACCTAACCCGGGGGCAGCAGGGCACCTCTGAAGCTGCTGCAGTGCAGACGAAATAACGGAAGCAGCAAAACAAGAGGTGAAGTAGGGAAATAGCACCCCAGGCCCAGGCACAAGTAGAAAGTAAGGGAAATGGCAAACAAGGCACAACTTTGGGAAATGTTGCTTAATCCAACTATCACCAGAAGCACCAAAGGCAACTCCTACCATTTTCCAGAATTGGGTTTAAGAAAGGTCGACTCATACTCAAGTTTAGTCATGAACAGAAAGAGCCCGGCAGAAGCTGCCTTCTGAACAGAGATCCCTGGTGAAGGAGGAACCACCGCATTCTCTGTGTCTGAACCTGGGGCTCTACATGACATCCCCATAAAGGCATCATGAGTGGCTCACTACTTTGAACCTCCTGGAAGAAGACACCTCCTAAACCTGACATGCTACCATTATCTCCTTCTGCCATGGAGCCTGGGAGAGCCGTCAGATCCTCGGGTTCACGATGTGCATACACAAACATCTTCTCAGATTTGTCAGCTTCAAAAGTCTGGGATACAGACTTTATTACCCTTGCCCAGTCCAAGAAAAATACAACTCTAAAACAGACACCAAACAGTTAAAAAGAATGTTTGACGTTCTGTGCACAGATTTATACACACGTGCAAAAACACACATACACACACCCCTGCAGCACGGTAAAGATGGAGACAAGTCCCTCCACACTCCTGGTGGTGTTCCATCCCCTGGGATCCAGGCAGGCTTGGACACACTTAGTAAACAGAATACAGGGACAAACAGACTATGCTGGCGTCCGGGCCCATGTCTTAGAAGAGACCAACACCACTGCCCTGCCTCCTGGGTTTCTCCAGGGGCCCTGAGTCATGGCACTCTGATTTCCAACTGTTCTGGGGTTCACACGGTGGACCCCTACTAAGCCCACTGGTGCCATCAGAAATAGTATGCATTTAATTCTATCAGGTTGATAAAGTTCAGCACTGGAACATTCCTATACTATGGCATATTGTAGTACAGGAATGGAAGACAGTGTTTTTATTATTCTTTTAAGAACCATGCCAGGAGGATACCATCTCCTGTTGTAGCTGCCTCCTAGCTGTGTACCACTGAGCTCTGTGCTAGGTTCACGGCTTGCTGAGGACACAGCACTGCAGGGACAACAAAGAAGCAGAACCAGGTGGCAGTACTGCCAGCCTGTGCCAGCCATCTACACAAAAGCTGGTGGATTCTGTATTCATGAAGACAGTTTGTACATAAAATATAAAAATACACAGGCTCTAAGGAGTCAGTGATAGGGAAACAGGCAATGCTCTGTTGAAGACAATAACCAACCCACGAGCAGGCACATCTTCGGGTCCACATGCAGGCTCACGAGGACCTGTGACAGAAGCATGCATTGGCCAGTACCAGTCAAACCCCCAGTACCTTGGTACAGAGAGGGGAACCCTTCAATGGGCAGCAGGACTCCACTAACTGGACTCATGAAAGTGTCCAGTCCTTTCTAGCATTGTTCCTCCCACAAACAGAAGCACGTCCACACAGCCATGAAAGGAAACTCTAACAAGAGTGGTCTCTAGTGCACTACCCACAAGACCTCTTCCTTCTTCACCCAAAATAGAAATCTTAGCTGGCCTGTTTCTACACACCACAGTCGCCTGGAGAACATAACAAGATTCGCAACATCACTCTTGTGTTATACAACCCGGCCTCACTCCCCTCCTGCCCCTGCTCCTTGCCTTCCATTTGTGTTCTTCCTGCCCTTCTTTACCCATCTCTGTGTGTTTAGTGGAGTGGTTTCTAAACTCAGACTACATGAAAGCTCACAGTGACAATCTCAGGATTACCTAACATGTGTTGTCCACTGTTTCCACAAGTGAAACTCAACACAATTAACAACCAGGAGAACTGAGTGACTTATAAGTCAGAAATGAGAACATCGCCATGAGCCTGTGGTCACACAAGTGACCTGAGCATGCTGGCAGCTCCTCTCCTCCACTTCTGTTCTGGATCCCACATCACAAGATGCAAGTGTCAAAATGCCTGGAGGTTGCTCTCTAGGTCACAAATTCCCCATCCTGGCCACACACAGAACCCGAGTGGGAGCTTTGTGTAATTACCAACCCAGAGATCTGATTCCCTTCACTTGTGGAGTTTGTGCACCAGTTTAAAAAAAATTTTTTTTCATGCAATCATGGTGGCACACACCTGTAATCCCAGCACTCTGGAAGGCTGAGGCAAGAGGACCCCAAGTTTGAACCCAATGTGAGCAACCAAGTAAGAATCTGTCTCAGAATTAAAAAAAACATTAAAGGGTTGGAGATACAGCTCGGTGTAAACGCCCTCAGTCCAAACTCTGGTACTACAAACAAATTAATTAAATAACTTTCAGGTGTTCCTACACTGTGGCCACAGCTGAGCTGTGGCTCATCTGGTACCATCTAGGGATTTTGTTAAAACACAGATTCCAACACAGAGGGTATAGGATGAAGGCCAACACCTATTCTATTCTATTCTTTTGGATCAAGAATTGAACTCAGGACCTTGCACTTACTTGCCAGGCAGGCACTTTGCTGTTGAGCTAAATTCTATGCTAAGAGATGTCAGTGCTGCTACTCCACAGACCATGCTGAGTAACAAAGATCTCTGGCAGCCAGCAAGCCCCCTTCCCTCGCACCAGCCTGAAGGTCATTCCAAAGTTTCTTCCCTAAACCCATACACCATCCGAGCAAACACGAGTTGGAAAAGAACCTGTCCTTCTCCTGGAAGGATGCTGGACTCTCGCTTGTGGCATTACAACATCCCAAAGGGCCACATCTGAGTGGCTGGATGCAGTGAGTGACACTGCAGGCTCAGCTTCCTGGGGTCCACCCAGGAAGGCCAGGTCATCCACCACAGGGGCCTCTCCAAATGTCTCATCCACATGAGCCGAGCTGCCTCACCTGCTCACCCGGGACCACATCAGGACACCACTCCACAGGGGCACACGGCCAGGTAGGTACCAGAGGAACCACCGCTCTTGGTAAAGATGGGAGTACTACAACTATTTCCCCACACTGCTGCCTTGGGTTCTCCTCCATCTCTCGGAGAATTCCATAAACCAGAACTGAGAAAAGGTGGCGGGGATCACTGTTAAAGGAACTTTCTCAACAGCTTCCCACACTGATGGGCAGATAAATAATGCCCAGAGTTTTCAATCACCAATGATCAGTCCTGACCTACAAGGCCTTACAACACCAAGATCAAAGACTGAGCAGGTCATGCCAACCCCTGAATCCAAAAAGAAAGCAGCTTCCTTCTCATGGGTGAAAAGAACCACACAGAACCAAAATTCCACCAATCAAAGCAAATTAAGATCTCTCTAAAATTCCCCCAGTTATTTCCCTTCAGTTTTGTTATCAAATGCTTGAGTCCCTCATTAACATAGCACAGACACAAAGAAGTTGCAAAGGGAAGAAATATTTAAGTTTGGATCTCCCGTGCTACACTCACATCCTGCATGAATCTGAGACTCCGCATTTCAAATGCTGCTTGTGTGAAACAATGTTTACAAACAAATTCCGGGCAGGACTGGACTCAAAATATAGACATTGCACAACTGGGAAAGCTGTAATACTTTAATTACTACTTGGCTACTTCTCTAAAGATATACTGGAAGATGAGGAAGCATTATTTTAATTAATGAGATGCTCAAAGTCCACAGAGAGAAGAAAACAACTTTCCATATTGTGGGATGGAAAAGACGGCTTAGAAGAGGTGGTCCCCACATGAGGAAGCCAAAGTGTTGGGAATTTTGCAGGTCTGATGTAACAACTCTGCAGGCCATGCTCAGAATTCGAACACACCTTCAGGAGATCATGCCCTGTTTAGGATGATAAATAAATAGGTCAAGGATTGGGTGAAGTCCTCCTGTGGTTGCAATGGGTGCCTGTAGCTGAACTCAGGTATTAAAAGTTGCATCAATCTGTCAGCCCCACAACCACCTACCTACACAGAAGATGTTCAGTGTTCTTGTACTGCTGATTTAGCTGCCCAAAATCACCATTTTAAGAGGCAAAGGAGAATAAAGAAGGGTTATGGGCACCTGAATTACAGAGGCCTCTATAAAATAAAGGATTAAGAAGTCACTAAAATATCATTTTTTCTCTTTTATTTTACAACAGATGATTTCTTTGAACTTCAGGCTAGTCTCAGGGCTACTGGTTAATAAATGCTAAAAGTCCTTAAAACTCCTTCATGCCTTATAAATCAGTAGAATACTGTACTATAAATATACAGCTTAGGGTTTTATTCTTTCCACGTTTTACAATATTTTTCATAGAAAATGTATAACCAATGCCTTTTAAATATTTCAAATACAGCAAATAAATTTTACTTAATTTTCTTTGATCTAGTGGTATAGCAGCTGCAGTTATTTTAGAGAAGCAACAGGATGAATGGAAAATGTCATCCAGGGCAGCTCAGGGGTGGAGCTCACACCCAGTATGGGCAAGGCCCTGGGTCCCATCACCAGCACCCCAGAGGGTGGGGACAATACATGCAGACAAGACAGATGGGCAAAAACAATTCTCCTTGACCAGTAAGAACCACATCCTCACATACTGAGTGATCCAAAGTTTCCTGGACAAACAAGTTTCCTCTGTTTCCAACGGACTTAGAAATATCATGACACAGGAATTTCTACAGCACTTTAGAAGAAAACTGATCCTTTAACAGATCATCTCAAAAACTGACACATTATCATAAATCAAATAAAACCAGGTTGATTTATAAATTAGCTATTAAAATTGTGCCTAATTTATATTTAAAATTTAAAAGAGAAAGCAAAAGTTGGTCATGATGGTACATGGTTGGAATCCCAGCACTCAGGTTAGGCAGGAGGATCCCTGCAAGATAGCTTAATCTTGGGATTTAGCTCACTGGTATAAGCACCTGCCAGGCAAGCATAAGGTCATGAGTTCAATCCCTGGTACCAAAAAAAAACTATAGAGACAGAAAGAAAAACAGAAACAGAGACAGAGAGAGCCCACATATGCATCTTCTACATGAAATCACTTAATCTTCACAACTGACAAAAAAGATAACATCTCTAATTACAGATCTGAAAACTGACAGTAACAACTAACTTACAAGATTTTCCAAAGCTCAAAACACTGCAGGCCAAAACCCAAAACTGAAAAAGTTCTTCCTTTAAAGGCAGTTCTAATCACCCACATTAGTGTCACTAGAATTTTATTTAGGTTGCAAAAGAAAAGTTCCCTTGAGTTGTTTTCTAAGGCAAACAGTTTCTACCAGGCACTCAATTTCCCAGTCTAGCACAGTCGGTGTCTAGCAATGAGGGTGCTAAAAAACAATTCAGGGATTTATTCAAGTGATCTTAATCACCAGTAATCACTCCTGGAAAAAAAAACGAAAAAATGTACAGCTAACAGCTATTCCCTTCAACTTCCCCCAGTATCTCCTCTCATTCTCTCTTTGAACCCTGATGACAAATCCATGAGAAAGGTGGCTTTAGAAGCCAAGGATCACAACTGCAACCTCACCCACCACCAAAAGGTCCATGTTGAGCCATGCCTGCTTCTATGAACATCTGTGTTCTAAGCAGTGGGTTACGGCAGATAAAACTGACCCCATTCAGTCCCCAGTAGCAAAAGCAAACAAATCTGACTCCACCGTGGAAAGTTTACTAGCATTCCAGGTTTCCTCCAAAAAGAGATATTCCTGACAGGATGCATCTTGCCATCCAGTTTGTAATTTAATATATACTATTTCATATTCTTTAACAGGACACATGTTAAAATGCTGCCACCTTCTAGACATCTTTGTTTAAACAGTTAACAACACAGAAGATCACTCCCACTTCTGGAGCCTTGGATCTGTCTGAAAAGTTCTCTTTCCAGAGCTCTAACACAGTGGTGAAGACACCAAATCCTATTTTCTTGAAGGGATTAGACGACTCAGTGATATCCTGTGCGACAGACACAACCAGGAGCCAGTACCCTGCACATCCACCTCTTCCTGCAGGTAGGGCTGGTTGTACTGAGAGAAATCTTGGCTGACAGTAGAACCCTGCTGGGGAGGAACAGGGTTAACCATCATTCGCAAATGATCGCATGGTGGGTTTCAGAATTATCAATTACACATCTTAAATGCCTTTGTACTGCAAGAAAGTGGGTTCCCTGGAAAAAAGCTGCCTTTTTAAATTCTAAATTTCCTGTTGACCTCAGAAATAAAACTTAAAATAGGCTGAAAAGACATTTCCATTTTAGTTACTTTATATTTAAAAAAAAGGAATGGAACAAGAACTCTATTGTATCAACTACCCATGCAAAAACAGCACTTTTTTGTGCTTTTAATGTTAATAAAACATATTTTTGATTAGTTAGCCATTTTCATGTTGGGCAGCATAGAGCAAGTTGTTTTCTTATGGGCCAGATTGATTTTTAGTGTAGATTATCTCAAAAAGGGCTTTTGAAAATGTAATCCTTATGATACAGACTCATTTTCTATTCTGAAGGTATAAAATACAAGTAACAAGAAACAGAAAAATCACACACAAATACATGTGAGCTCCAAAAATGTAATTCTTTGCAGTGTCTGGATCTTAAACACCAAAAGTGAGAAAAATAGTGACAAGTCCTCTCTATAACTATGTCATGTGATACACTCTAAAAGCATCAACCTCTGGAACATATGTAAGCGTGTGTATGTATGCACATGCTGTATATGTGAATACATCACCCATCTATTGCCACGCAGCACTACCAACTAAAGAGTCATGCCAACTCATTTCTGAGCAAGTTTGTGTGCATATTTTGGGTCTTGCCACCCAGTTCAGGCTGGCCTTGAACTCTCCTTAAACACTATGTAGCTCACACTGGCCTTGAACTGACAGGAATCCTCCAGCCTCAGCCTCCTGAGTGTGCCGCCATGCCCAGAAAGCAAGCAGTCTCTCTGAAAAGATACTTATGCTTAAATCATAAGGCCTTCTGAAGGATATCCCATGCAAAATTTCTCAACTCTCAAGAGCGTGTAACTGAGGACAGCAAGTTCTGTCACTGTAAACTAGAACTTTTTCTCTAAAGGTTGTACACCTTGCCTACTCCTCTGAAAAGCCGCTGTGCACCATGCAGGTTACACAAGCTGGGCTAGGTTGGGCACTGATAGTGGAACCCCAGAACCTGAGTGTTAAGATGCAGATGGGACACTGAGGCTCATAGATCTTCCCAGAACTACTACAAGCCAAAAGCCAACAATGGCAAAGCTCCTTTGCTCAGTATATCCCTGGGGCACCCTAGTCAGCAGCGGCAGCTGGGGAACTGAGCAGGAAGAGAAACCGGGGAGCACCCACAAACCCCTCCAGGGGAAAGAGTGAACAAGGTCAGGGATGCGGGGGCACAGCCCTCAAGGGCTGAGGACAGTAACAGGACAGACTGCAGGCTGGAGCAAGCATGGTTTACATGCTACGGGAAATTCCTCAAAATGGCCAGTTTCATTGAGGCTTCACCTCGGATACACAAACATAAGTTTTATGGGATTCTCAGAACTATAAAGTGCCTAAAAATGGAATCTTATTCACAGTGGCTCATGTAGTACTTTTTCATGTAGTGTATTTTTAATATCTTTATGAGATACAACCACATACTATAAACTTCATCAATTTAAAGCAGACAATTACTGCTTGTGCAACCATCACCACTACTTAAATTGAGAGCATCTTCATCACTTCTAAACACAACCAATACCCATTAGCAGTCTCTCCCCACCACGCTCAGCCCCGAGCCTGCAGCAGGCAAGTGCTGCTCTGCTGTATACACCCTCTCTTACTAATGGAACCTCACAGTGTGTAAGCTGGGGGGCCAGCTCTGTTCACAGCACAAGGTCCACAAGCATCCTCCACACTGCAGCGTTCATGACTCCACTCCTTTCTACAGCTACCCAAGTGGGAAGTCCACGTACAAACAGACCACAGTTTGTGTAGACATTTGTCAGTTAGGCCATTACAAATAAGGCTGCCATGAGCATTCATGCACAACTTTGTGTGTTAACACAGTTTTCCATGCCTTTTATATATATTATCTATATACTATATTTGTGTGTATATATATTATATATAGATACATATGTTCTTATATATAGTTTACTGATAAGAAAAAATTAAATAATTGATATTTTAAGATCCTTACAGACCTTGAATTTTTATTTTTAAGCACCACTATGAATAAAGAAAAAAGAAACATGTAATAGTACTTAAAAGCATGAAGTCCATAAAAATGGCAAGCCAGACACAAGCCATAAATCCAAAAGAGAAAGTCATTCTTTCCAACTAGAAACAAATTTAAATTAGGTAGAAATGATGATTAAGAGCCGGGGGTTTAGCTCAGTGGCTTAAGCGCCTACCTGGCAAGTTCGAGATTGCGAGTTCAATCCCGGGTACCAAAAACAAAAAAAAAAAGGAATGATGATTAGCCTGTAATCCCAGCAATCTGGGAGGCTGAGGCAGCAGGATTGCCAATTTAAGCCCAGACTGAGCAATTCAGTGATTTACTGAGATACAGTCTTAAAATAAAAAATTGAAAAGGCTAGGAAGGCAGCTAGTGGGGAGGCCTGTAAGACAAAATGAGTCACTGTTCCACTCCATTCATTTCTTTTCACACAGCTTCAGTCTACTCCTGGCAAGCACAGTGTCCTAAATTCAATTCTCAATATGGGCGATAGACAGACAGACAGTATAAATACGTGTGTGTGTGTGTGTGTGTGTGTGTGTGTGTCTGGTATGTAATTGATCATGGAGTATTATTTGAAGTCATTTGAAATTCTGAATAAAATTCGTGAAATTAAAAAAAAAATTTGGTCTTCTATTTTGTACATACAACAAGAAAGGCATCAAAAGTAGGTAAAATTGCACACATTCACTTTCCCCTTGTTCTGCTGCCATTGACTGTGGTCCCAGGCAAGATGTCACCTGAGTGGCTAAGCAGGAGGCAAGAATGCCATGTGACCTCAACATGCCGTCTTCACCCTATGGTTAGGACCTATGGAAAGAACATACTGGACCAATTTTACCATTGAAAGAACCCATTCAGCTCCAGTCGGCTACTGAGTGCTCACCACTCTCAACCTGCATCCAGCTTCCAGGAGGGAGAAGCCTGAGAGACAGATGGGGACCCACCTGCAGGTGAGCAGCCCATGCGGGGCCTCAAATGTCATCTCCAGTAACAGATTTATCCATGTTCTCCATGAGCCAAAAAGCACTTCACATTAGCCAGCTTCTCTCTGTGAATCTCAGATCCTAAATATTTCTATTTACTTCTGGCCCTGACCCAAGGATCCCAACTGACAGGAGCTCAAGGCACCAGACCAAGCTAGGTGTGTTTGGGCCAGATTCCCACACTGCCTGGCCACTTGCCCTGAACCTGCTCCGGTATAAACCCAGGGCTATGCTTTGCTTGATCTGTAGACCAGACTGAATGCCTGCAAAATAGCTCACACAAAGATCTATCTTCCAGGTACTGCACTTCTCACTACACCTTAGTTCCACTTACAAACTCATTCGTGCCAGCATGACAAACAGCAAACTCTAGAGTCCCTGAAATTAGCAAGTCCCCAGTTAGTCTTTCTGTGTGGGAATCCAGTTAATGTGTTTACTCTCAACTGTGTATTTACACAACCTTTGTCACTCCTGTGTGACAGACTTCGGCCAGACAAGTAAGACTGAAGCAGGGCCATCCTGCAGCTCCATGTACAGACACGCACACATGCCTGAGCTCTGCAGAAACAAGCAGCTTTCTGGGCCAACACAGGAGCGCCAGGAGTCCCCAAGAGAGGTGTGAGGGAGGGAGAGCCCGGAACACCCTCCAGAATGCATATAAAAAGGGAGCCAGCACTGCAGGCAGAAAGAAAAGAAACTGCAGGAAGTATGAGGTGCAGGTCCATCAGGGAAACTGAGATGCTAAAGCCCTGAAGCAGAAGATAACAAGGAGGTTCAGATCTTGGCACCCCATTCACCTTGTTTTCTCTTGAGAAGAAAGACGATGTTAGCAAAATAATAAACTTTATTTCATTTCACTATTTTATGTTTGGCTTTATTTTCTCTTGATGGCTGCCACAGTAACTTATTTCCTACAGGTTTAAATAAGCATGAAATGCGTAACATGCAATCAAAGCTTTCTTTGCAAATCAATCTCAGGCCAACCACAAGATTTTTCCTAAGGACCACAATTTGCGTGGTTTTTATAATTAATAATCTCCCACACACACAAGAAACCATGTTTTCAAAAGTTTCTGGACCCAAACTGAAGTTATTTTTAAAATAACAACAATTAAATAATTCTTGTAAGGGACAGAAGAGAGTGGCCCCAAGATCACAGGCACAGAAAACCAATTTGTAATAAAGGGATCATTGGCAACTTTTATAGTCTCTGTCCAATGTACACACAGACACAGTCTGTCCCCCTCAGCAAGGTGCTACAGTATTCAACTAAATTACAAACTGTCTTTTTCAAGCAAAGAGGAAGAACTCAAGCAAAAGAGTAGGGAATTTAGGAACATTTCCAAGGATTAAAACTACTTAGCCAATGAAACAAATTAGGGATTCAACCCATCCTTACTACCATGAGCCGGTGTAGCTCTAACTAACTTCACACTCACCACTGTTATCCAATACTAACCCCACAGGCTCTGTAGCACTGATGGCAAACCTGTTAAGAGCTTTCAATGACACAACCAGCCCAATGTGGCCATAGGGTCACCATGATGCGCTGTGAGGCTGGCCTGCCCAAGGTTAACCAGGTAATAAACCTAGGCCTCCAACACCATGCTGAGAAGAGGGTGAAGAGGGGACAGAGATAGTGCAGGCAGACGGCTCCGCTGCTGCCCCATACCTGTTCCCTCAGTGCCCTCTTGTCCAGTCTACTGACCAGCAGTCAGATCTTTGTATTTAAAGCAGTTTTCATGCAAACAGGTGCTCAAGTTATCTTCCTAGAGACTACTGCTGCCCTACCAAAATACCCAGTTCTCCCTGCACCACCAAAGTGTGTAAAGTCCCAGTCTTCCCAGGCAGTTCCGCCCTCTGCAGCCTGATCCTGACCTGCCAAAGAGTGCACACTGCTCCAGCTGCCTGAATGACTCTGTCCACACTGTTCCCCTGACTCTAGAGCACCTTCCCTCCTCCTCCCCAGGAGGCACCAGGCAGTGCTCTCCAGGTCCGCAGACCCAGACCCCATTGTGAATCTACAGAAACAGAACCCTATGGCCCTGCCATGCAGGTGCTCTTTAAGTCACTCCACTACTTAGAAAGCACTGTCCTAAATCAACCACCAAGCCCAATGTGAATCATAGTGACTAAATGACAGCCCCCTCCGCAGGCCATAATGGTGCTCCCACCTCCAAATTCCACAACACAGACTGTCTCATTCCCTCCTGTTACCAATGAATCCTCCAGCTCCCAGTTAGTTTATAATATATTCTTTTCATCTCCTCTTTCTGAGTGCAAGATTTTAGCCTTCTATTTCTTCACAAAGCATAATGCTTTGTACACAGCCCTTCAACAAATCCCCCACACACAGCTGGCACCATCCCTGCATCCAGCAGGCATCCAAGCGTCAAGCCACAGGCACAAGGACAGAAACATAAACGATCGGTCCTCTCCTGTGAAGCACGCAAGAGACAATTCCAGGTAACAGTTCTCCACATCTAGCACAGAACCCAGCTCAGAGGGCTCGAGAACAAGCAGCCACTGTCACCCAGCAGTCATCAAAATCACAATACTGCCACTCACTGAAGAAAAAAACATTATAATATGACTGCAGAAAGGTTAATCCTTCAAATATCCACCTATTGAGGACATTTCTAATACTGAGTCATAGCGTTCTGCCATTCTGCTGCCAGAAAAAATTGATTTGTTTAACCTGAAGAGAAAACAGCTCAAATGTACAACTATAATGCCAAAAATTAGCCCCAGCATGCCACAAAATGCTTACTGCAGAGAAAACCTTAGTGAGTTGGGTTTTTCTTTTTCTTTTTTTTCAGTAAACATGATCTGCCCACATTTCCCCACCAGAGGGAAGTTCATCATGCCACATGTCACCTAGCAACCTAACCTCTACTTCACAACTACCCAGCTACCCAATTCTTCATACAGAATTTACCTTGTTCTGTTAAGCAGAACAGAATAAAGGTTAAAAGTGGTAACATTTGTTTTCTTTGTAATCACCTTACACAGGATAGGAAAGGTGGAAAGAAGACTAAAGATTAATTTTAATCATTACCTATCTATCAAGGAGGAAAAACTGCACAGGGACTTAGAAAATCAGTTCTCGCAACATTTAAAAGTCAACAATCTTGTGATCCAATTATTGAACTTTGTGTAACTGCAAAAGGCCCAACTTCAAACCAACCTACTAAACGTGAACTGCACTTGAAGAGCACTTAAATAATTCTGGAAAGCCCTGTATTCTCTCTGATGATTCCTGTTCTTTAGCTCCAGCTCCAATGTCAGAAACCCTTCCTGCTTGCCTTTCTCCACCAACCGTCTACACATACCTTTCACTCACCACATCCCTCCCTTATAGGGACCCCTTCCTCGACTACCCACTTCTGTGCTCCCAAGTCCTCATGAAACAGCCACAGGTTCCAGGTCTAGATCTCACCACTCAACATCCCAGGGGTGCCCCTTCCTCCCCAAGAGCCCCCTTCACTGAGGACCACCGAGCCTCTTGTGCTGGCCTTTACCATCTACTTTCCACAAAGTAACCAGTGGATCCCTAAATGCCCAGCACCCAGGACAGTGCCTTGGACATAATGAAGGCTTAATTCTGCGGAACAAATTGATGACTCGATCGATCAAACAATTCCAAACAGGCAATTCAACCAATGTCCACTGGGTACATGATGAAACATGACTAATTTTAAGCACGTGAAATTAGCAACGTGGAAAATGCCCACCACATCTTGTGTCCTCACTAATATTGTCACTTATATATCACGGCACACCTCTTCCCTTTACTGATTGACAACAGGTCAATTTTTTCTGGGCAGCAGAATGAGCAGAACGCTATGAGTACACAACCAGCTTATTCATTTAGAACACTGAAATCATAAAGTGACGTTCATAAACAATCTTTAAAAACGCTACATATGCGATTTGAGGGTCCCCACCACCACCATCAGCTTTGTAAGATAAACAGCTGCCCCATTTCCACTCCCTCTGTTTGATTTTTAGTGAAACCAACTGCCTGTGATGAACCTTTTACAGCTGTTAATAGTCACCCTCATCTATCCTTGCATCAGGTTCCTAAATAGCTCCCAAAATTATCTTTAAAAGGCTAAATGTATGCTACTTTTCCAATATACAGAAAACACAAAAACAACGTTCAAAAGAATTTTTTCCTTCATAATCTCGGAGAAACTGGAGAATATCACCCTAAGCACTCTGCACAGAACTGAGCAGACAAAGCCACCTTCCCCTCCCTCGCTGTCCTGGAGCCCACAGGAGCCAGGCTGCTCCACTGTGGGCAGCCAACCGAGCGCTTTCCGAGCAGGACGCATCACAAAGAAAAAGATCCTCAGGTGCTGGGGACCAACTTCGTCCCGGGCTGTTGTCAAACACAGACACGGTCGATAAAACAATATAACAAAACGCCTTTTCACTCTGACACATTGTAGAGGAATGCAGCTCAGTGGAGACAATGTTATCACTCCACCGAGCAGAGGAAAGCCTCCACTCAGGGTTCGGCCCGGACCACGCGGAAAAGGATCCCACAGGTAAGTACCGAGGGCCCGGTGCCACTTTTCCCTCGGTGACCGAGACCGGGCCGCCCAGAACTCCGCGGGGGCCTCGGCGCCCCAAGCCCGCACCCCTGAGGCTGCGGCCGGCGGGGAGCGGGGCTCGAGGAAGCGGGGACCCCGGCCCCAAGTTCCCTGCGAAGCGCAGCGCGGGCCTGGAGCCGCCCGGAGAGGCCTGGGGCTGGATTTACGGGCGCGGGGCCCGCGCTCGGGGGCTCGGCCGGGAGCTCGGCGGGCCGCGCCGGGGCGGGGCGGGGGGCGCCCGCGAGGCCGGGCCGGGCCTCCGCGCTCTGCTCCGCTCAGCTCCGCTGGGCTCCCCGCGCCGCTCCAGGAAGCGCCATGTTGGTCCCGCCGCCCGCCCGCCCGGCCCCGGCCCGCACCTTGGCGATGGCCTTCCGGTAGCGGGTCACCGCCTGCTGCACCAGGCTGCAAACTTTCATGTGTCCGTCCCCGCACGGCACGACCACCCGGGTCCGCCCGAAGCACACGGTCACTTTCATGCCGCCGCCGCTCGCCGGGTCCGCGGCCGGACGGGGAGAGCGCGGGTCCGCGCGGGGGCGCTAGGGGCGCGGGCGGGCGGCGGCGCGGGGGCCCCGCGGGGCCAGCATGTCCGGGCCGCGCTCCCGCCTGCCGCTGCCCGCTGCCCACTGCTGCCTCTCGGCGCCCGCAACTCCGGCCACCTGTTCGGCTCCGCGCTCCGCGGTGGCGGCCCGGGCCGTGTGGAGCTGGCGCTGAGCTGGAGGCCGGGGGCGGGGCGGGGTCGCGCGGGACGGGGCGGGACGGGGCGGGGCACATGCGGGGGCGGGGCGGGCGCACAACACGGCGCACATGCGGGGGCGGGGCCGGCTCCAGCCCCGCCCTGAAGCGCCCCGCCCGGCAGGGTCCCGCACGGGTTCCTTTGTCACTGCGCCTTCTCTGCTCGGCCAGGGCTCGGGTGCATGCGCGCCTGGGGGAGCTAAGCGCTCCTTCTCCTCTCTCTCCTCCTCCCCTCCTCTTCCTCCTCCTCCTCCAT